>JAHWXV010328038.1:0-11356 GCA_024586415.1 Phrixothrix hirtus
AAAACATTATTTTCCGTCATCAGGAACCCTTCTAATTAACAAAATGTTATAAAATAATTTTGGCCACGTTTTAGGTCAAAATACCTCTCTGTGCGACGGTAATCTTCACAAACTCGAGTGCTACCATCTTTCTTCTTAACTAGTACAACTGGCGATGCCTAAGGATTACTAGATGGCTCTATTATCCCTTCACGGGCCATGTCTTTGCTTATTTGTTCGGCTTCCTCCCGTTTGGATAAAGGCAGTCTTCTTGGTCGTTGACTTATTGGTTGGGCATTACAAGTATTTATTGTGTGCATCACATTTGTTCTTCCTTTCAAACAGTCGTCTGTGGCAAATATATCGGCATATCATTGGATCAACTGACTTTATTTAGCCTTTTGCTCAGGGGATAACCCGTTATTCAAGGATTCAAGTGTGACATTCGGTTTAGATAAATTCTTTACGGGCAAAACCTTCTCACTGGCTTTTGTGCAACGTATCACAGATGAGATAGGTGAGCATGATTCTAATTCAGTGCCCTTCTTTAGAGTCATCTGGAAGGTATTGATATTAATCAAGCGAACAAGTGTTGTTTCATTGGCCTCGACCAACACTCTTCCAGACAGAATACCACTACCAATATCTATGTTGCTGGTTTATAAAATGCCTATACATCCTACCCGGAAGTCTCCATCCGGTTGGCCCATTACTATTGTTTCACTGCCCAGTGGTAATGTCACTTCTTCTGCTAGAATTATTTTTATTGCATGGTCATCTCTTTGGTTAACGGGCATTTCTTCATCATCAACTCGTATGATGTGATTCTTCAAGGCAAAGGCAAAGCCAAACTCAGACATTATATCTATACCCAATATAACAGGTTCCTCAATATCACCCACTAGTACGCGATGCGTTAGTTCCTACAACCGATCTCAATATCTGTAATAATTTCACCATGAACGATTGTGCTGCTTCCTGTAGGTGTACGTTATCGCAGATGTGACGTCAGTAATCTTTCACTCTCAACAACGTTCAGTTTTACTGTTATCTTTGTTGCTTCTGTATCCAGAAGTATTTGGAAATTCCTTCCTGCGATTGTTCCATTAATGTAAAGACTGTCCGGTTGATGTTTTAAGGATGCCATTTAGATGGTGACTTCTTGGTGTTTTGCGTTATCAGCAGGACTGCTAATAGAATTTTGACAATTTTTCTGTATATGCTGCATTTCCTAGATCGTAATTTACTCCCTGTTGGCTTTTGCATATTAAGTAATCTTAATATCAGCTCTTCTAAAGACTCAGCACTAGCTTTGTCTTCCTCAATGGTTCGCACACGGACGTGGCCCTTTGATGTTTGTTTGGCCGCTTCAAATTCCAGTGAGTGAGCCAACGCACTAGCAAAGTCACGTGGACGTGCTAATTTAAGTGCTTGTTGTATTTCAGAATCCCTAAGACCATCGACAGATGTTGAACCCCGATTTGTTCAATAAAACTTTCAGGAGTCGTTGGGTATGCTAATCTTACTAGCCGCGCAATTTCAGCTTCGAATTCCTGGAGATTCTCTCCAAACTTCTATAAACGATTTCTTAATTGTGCACAGTAAACCTGTTGCAGATGTTTATCTCTATATCGCATTTCCAATCGTGAAACAAGGTAATCGTAGTTATTCTGTAGATCGTCCGGTATTGTTTGTAGAATGTCTAAAGCATCCTCACCTAGAACCACTATTAAGGCAGTCGCTTTTTCTTTAATGGTCCATCCATTTTATGTTGCGGCTGCCACAAATTGTTTATGATAATGTCTTCCCAGCATATGTGGGTGTTATAACGCATCTTCTAGTGCTTGACATGCCATTTTCAATAACAGGCAAATGCTCAACTTGCTTGACATTCACTTCTGTTGGTTGTTAATGAGGAGTAGAAACCACTTCCCTCTTAGGTATGCTAACTTTTTTATTTACGGTAAGCAGAATAAATTTTTGATGCAGTTCGTCACACTTCTTAGTTACTTCCTCATATTTTGTTGACATGTCATTCTTAACGCCTTGTATTTCTTTTTCTAGTTTATTTTGACTTAGTTTAATTTCTTCCTGTAATTTATTTTGATTTGCATTAATCAATAACATTTCTTCTTTTAATTTATTTGTAATTTCTTCTTTTAATGCATTTTGACCTGACTTAATTTCATTTTGCAATTTGTTTTGATTGGATTCCATTCCCTTTTTTAATTTGCTTGTAATTTCTTCTTTTAATGCATTTTGGCTTGATTCAATTTAATCCTGTAGTTTAGTTTGATTTGCATTAATCGATAACATTTCCTCCTTTAATTTGTTTGTAATTTCTTCGTGCAATTTATTTTGCTGTGCATTTATGGATACTATTTCTTTTGTAATTTAGTTTGATTGAATTTCATTTCTACTGGATTGGAATCCATTTTTCTTGTAGTTTAGTTTGATTGGATTTCATTTCTTCCTGCATCTTTTGCAAAATTTCCATTAACGCCTCCATACTTTGTTTTTCGGCGCTTCTTGTTACTGGTATATAAAAAAAACAATTAACAGCTTTTAATTAATTACAGTCTGCGAGTTCGACTTTTAAAAAAAATCCCACACCTAGCACCAATGTAACGAAACCAGTTAATTGTTTTAAAATGTTTATTCATAGTCACTAAGATTAAACAATTTATATACACTTATTTATTTAAATATTTATTTCATAAGATACTAACAATAACATTTATATTTATGTATATTTATATCTATGTTTATCAGTAATTAACAGTACGAGAATCTAATAAAAACTAAACTTAAGGGAATTTAATCCACTGCTTATATACAGTGTGACCAGTGAAGTCCGCATCATATGGGATTTTTTTATTAATAGTTTTATTCAAAATTTGACATTGGCATTAATTTTTGTTTCGATTGAGATGAAAAATAACCAAAAAAATAGTAGTCACGTGATTTGCATTACCTGTCAAATTCTAATTTTTTTCTAAAAAAATTCAAAAGTTGGATTATTTCTCAAAATATCAAAAAAAGTTATTAGAAAAAGTTTTTGTGAATGCAATTTTTAGTACATATGTAAAATTTCAGCTATATAAGATAATTTTTATTTTTTGCCCATTTTTTGTAAATTGCACTAGTTGCAAAATAAGACTCGACGTAACCTACTAAAACTTCTTACTTTTGACAATGCTTTATTCCAGATCCATTTTCTTTAAAGTAGTGTCATATTAAATGTGTGTTTTTCTACAAAATCCAAATTGAGCTATTAAAATTTGGTCACATGTGATGCAAATTTTATTTGATTTTGACCCTGTATAAGGTAACTTCATAAAATATTTAATTTTTGGAATGGTAGTTTGTGTAAAAGTAATACACATTAATATTAAGAAAATAGTTTAATTGAAAAGAGTCAAATTTTCTAATAAAATAATCATAATATACACCAATTTCTAAAAACATGTTTTTTAGACTTAGGGGACCTGAAAACACGTATATTTGAAAATTTTGATTTAAACTATGCTATATTTCATATGGGCAAGAGAAAGTAAAAAAGAATATATAACAAAATTGCATTTTTCAGAATTTGAATAGAAGTTTTCCATTTAATCTCTTCCTACTTTACTGTTTAATTAAATACTGCAGAAATTCATTTTTATGATTCTAAATGCAATTATTTACGCTATTATAGCATACTTGGGTTAAAATTAGGACGATAATAAGAAAAAAGTAAAACTACATTCCTTTTCTCAGAATTTCAATAGAGAATGTTGATTATATTATTTTTTAGTTCTCAGAAAGATAATATAGGTATTTAAAATTACGATTATATACTTTTATGGTGTAAAGCGTAATATTGAAGGAACTAGCTTGGATAATATTTTAGGAATATAGTTTTGCAAATTTTAATATTTCCTTGGCTAGAGTACACTTAGAGATTAAAATATGAGCATGAATATGGGATTTTTTAAAAATTTTAATTACTTAGTAGGTATTCCAATTCTTTACCAAACTAGGTAAGAATTTAATCATATAAAAATCGTTTATAAGAAAAGTATAAAAAAATCCATTGGAACTAAAATTAACAAATTTACTAAGAAAAATTTAGCAATTTATAAGTAAAATGTGAATGATCTATATTTACAATTTAAAATTTATTTACAAATCATTCATTATTTATATGTATACCAAAGAACTGATTTACAAATAACCGTTATTGGCAATCCTAATTAAAAATAAAGTAAATAAACTGTTTTAAAGAATGGTTATTTATGTACCGATGTAAAAAGTATTATAGCCGAATTTGAGGCTATTTACCGAGACTAGGCCGAGTCAAGTAAACATGGCGCATTTTTTAGCGATATGCGTATTACATTTTTCTGTTTACCATTACGAAAGATAAAGGTTTTTGAACGCAGTAAATGAAAAAGGTTTGCAACCGAAAATCAATAACATCCAAAAAAGTAGCATTTTTCGAATGAAAATATACCTACATAATTCTCATAATTTGTTCAGTTCAAAGAAAAATGCTTTTATTTATACTGACATTAAACGATAATTGATTAACTTTTGAGATCAAGTGGTAATGTGATAACGTCACATTTGACAATTGTTTTAATTTTTTGCTAACTTTTTCGGTCTGTGTTTTTCGTATGATTTGTTGTTCTTTTTCATTGTTAATTAACATTATTTTGGTTGTCATTTCTTTGTTAACATGTTTTGTTTGTTTGATCGTGCCTAGAGTACGGCAACGAGGATATTATCGTCAATTAAGCCAATTTGACAGTGGTCGAATTATTAGTTTGCGCGCAGCTGGTTTTTCATTTGGGGAAATTGCTAACCATGTAAATCAAAATTGGTCTACTGTAATGCGACTGTTTCGTGCATGGTTTGAAGATGGCAAGGAACGTCGTAAAGGAGGAACCGGGGCTTCAAGAAGAACGAATGAACGTCAAGATCGTCGCTTAAAACAACTGGCATTTAGAGAACGATTTTCCTCTACTCGGGCAGTTGGTGACCAATGGTTTGGTGAAGAAGGTCGCCTTGTAACCTTTAGAACTGTTTATCGCCGAATCCGAAGTTTTGGGTTAACATCATATCCGCAACTTGTGCTTCCTTTGACTGCAGAACATTGTCAGCAACGGTTGCAATGGTACAAAGAACGATCTCATTGGCATCTTGAATGGCGTCGTGTTGTCTTTAATGACGAATCTAGGTTTTGTTTAGGAATGCATGACAGCCTTATGAGAGTTAGAAGAAGACGGGGTGAACGACGGAATTTTCGATTTACAGTTGAGAGGCACGCACACCGCACTGTGGGTGTTATGGTTTGGGGTGCGATTACTTATGGCAGCACGTTCCCTTGGTGTTCATTCGAGGCAATATGACATCACAACGGTATATTATGGAGGTGGTTGGAACAGATCTTATGCCATGTGAGAACACAACTGTTTCTTCAAAATTTCGTTTTATTTCTTGACAGTCTCCTTTTAGCTCGATACACTTAGACCAACGTTTTTCCAATTTCATTAGGCCATCCTTGTAGTACGATTTATCAAGTCCTCGAAAATATGCGTCAGTTTCACATTAAAACTTCCTCATTTGATTTGAATCTCCTTCCACCAAACCATTTTTCAGGTTTGGGATCAGGAAGCAGTCATAAGGAGCTAGTTAAGGTGAATATGGTGGATGAGGAAGCAATTCGTAACGTAGTTTATCCAATTTCTGTTGAGTTTTCCATGGTATGTGGGCATGTGCGTTGTCATAATGAAAAAGCACTTTCTTTTTGCCAAACGTGGTTGTTTTTTCTTTATTTCAATTTGCAATCGTCCCAGTAATGTCTCATAATAATATCCTGTGATTGTTTTTTGCGTTTTAAGATAATCCATGAGTATTACACTTTGTTCATCCCAAAAAACAGTCGCCAAAACCTTTCCAGCTGATGCAACCATTTTTCTTTCTTCAGTGCACTTGAACCAGATTCAACCCATTGCTTTGATTATTGTTTTATTTCAGGTGTGTAGTGGTGGATCCATGTTTTATCTACGGTTATGAATATATGCAAAAATTCATCTGTATTACGTTGAAACATCGCCAAACGTTGCTTTGAAATGACCATACGAATGCATTTTTGTTCGATTGTCAACAAACGCGGCACTCATCTTACCGGCAGCATTTTCGTATGTAAATGTTCATACAAATTGTTATCCACGTATTATTTTGAGATGTTTACGATGCCAGCTATGACATGCACTTTTACTCGTAGATCTTCCAAAACGATATCATGGATTTTATCGATCATTTCTTTGGCGGTTACTTGGGTTGGTCGACTTGAACGATGTTCATCAATTATGCTTGCAAGATCACGTATAAATTCTGAAAACCAATAAACCGCAGTTGAATTCGCTGGAGAAGATGCGCCATAATATTTATCAAACTTTCTTTTGCTTCTTTTGCAGTTTTGCTACGCAAAAAATAATGCTTAATCAATGCACGAAATTTGTTTTTATCCATTATTTTAACACAATCACAAGTTGTTCGCTTTTTATGGCTGTCAAATATAAACTAAATGACATATAGTGCTAAAAATTTACATGCAGTCTACTAACAGATTGTGTTTGACAGAAGTGGTATACATTCGGCAGAGACGTGAGAGGACTAGACCCGGCATTCCTATCTACAATATTAATAAACAACTGTGGCAATTGTAAGAGGCAAGTGGGAACGAGTGGGGAATGCATATAGTACGGTGCTAAAGCGCATGTCCTGAAAAACTTGTGACAGATTAAACTTTTACTGCTTTTACGCTTACTAGTAGTGTATTAATTATTTAAAAACTCAATTAGGAATGCAAGTATAATAATTTTTCACCAAATTTTTAAATTTCCACCACTCAAAACATTTTTTAATATAATTTCGAAAAAGGCGGTATAATATACCTCTAAATATTATTTGCGTTGCTGTATTGTCCTTACTTATACTTTAAGGTTGTTTGAATTTAGTTTTTACAGATACATAATTATTAATAATAAAAAAAATATTAAAGTCTAATTTTAAAACGTTCAAGCAAATTTTAACGAAAAATTCAAATTGTATTTACGCGCATGCGAAGTTTCACCGAACTAGTATACAGGGAATTTTGCCACAATACACGTACCTGAATGCTGGATCTAATCTTCTCACGTCTCTAACATTCGGTAATCAGTGGCGCGTCGCTTGGAAACCGGCTAATTATCAGACCGCCCTCGCATCTTTAAATGACGAACTTAAACATGCTCACATTTTATTAAGCAATACTGGTTTAAATCAAATATTACATCTTATTGGCTTTAAATTAACAAATCTGGTGTGAGATAACACATAACTTTCTCTTACGTATATAAATAAACAAATAATATATATGAAGGTCCACAAACGATTAAAATATTAATTACGTTTATTTTGCGAACGCTAATTGTAACGGTCCCCCATCCTAGTTACTGAACACGCAAAACCCTGCTTAACTCCAAAAATTTTCTCTGATAACTCGTTTCATGGCATTTTCGAGGAACACCTCTAAGTTCGCGTAAAAGAATATCATAGGAATAAGAATTGCAGCGAGTTACCGAAAATTTTGTGAGATACCGCCTACATTATATGAAAGGGAATTAAATATATAAGAAATATTGGAAATTCAAAAAAAACGTTATACCGATTTCGAGAAAGTATCAAAAGATCAAAAAATGACAAGAGTAAAGTGGAGCTTTCGGTTATCTAGTTTTAGTGAAATTGTTGCGGTAGCGTGCGACGATGGATAGAAACTCAAATATGAAATTTTGTTTATCTAGAAGTTTTCCGTTTTCCAGTTATCGTGTTCAGACACACACGTGCACACACGCACGCACGCACGCACGCACATACGCACGCACGCACGCCTACCCGCCCGCAAGCTCGCGGCCCGTCCTACAACCAAACAGGCAAGCAGGCATGCAAGCACACACGCACGCATGCATGCACACACGCACGCACACACGCAGGCACTCAGGCATTCTCGTTCGCCCGCTCGCTCGCACGCACGAACCCATACCCGCACGCACGCACACTCGCAAGCACGCTCGCTCGCTCGGCCGCATTCACGCACACATGCATATACGCACGCTCGCTCGCTCGCTCGCACTCATGCACGTACCCACGCAAGCAGGAAAGCACGAAAGCACGCGCGCGCACGCTCGCACGCACGTACGCATGCTCTCACGCATGCATGCTCGCACGCATGCACGTACGCATGTACCCACGCAAGCATGCACGCACACACACAAGCACGAACGCACGCATGCACGCCGGCACGCACGGACGTGCAGACGCACGGGCGCTCGCATGCAGCACCCATGCTCGCATGCGGCACGCACGCTCGCTCGCACACACGCAAGTACGGCTGCTCGCATGCACGCGGGAAAGCGCGTACGCGCGCCCTCCTGCGCGCACGCACGCATGCACGCTCGCTCACTCGCACTCACGCACGTACGTACGCAAGCACGAACGCACGTGCGCGTGCACGCACGCACGAATGCTCGTTCGCACACACGCACGCAGGCATTCACGCACGCATGCAAGCATGCACCCACGCACACAAGCACGAACGCACGCACGCACGTCGGCACATTAGTACGCACGCACTCACGCACGAAAAATGGTTAATTAGTGTTTGCATCAAAATCACCATAAGATTATCATGGGGAAATGAATATGGACACATTTTAAGAAGTGACTCACTTAACATCTTTTAAGTAATTTAGAGTAATCATCGGTGATTGTTATAGTTAACATTCCCTATTATTCTACATTAGTGGAAACATTGTTCTCGTCAACTTGGAATAATATTAATTTAGAGACATGACCAACAAGGAACAAAACAAATTACGATCCCAATTTATTATAAATTGAAACGTATGCATATTAAGTCATTAAATAAAGAAAAACGTTGTAGTTATGTGACATTACGATTACCACCCTACCATAGTGGACGTAATCCTACGAGTTAATATGGGCGCATGTTAAAAATATTATAACAAATATATTACTCGTAGATAAGTGTAAGGATGAAAATGTACTAGCTGTGTGGGAAGAAGCTTTAAATCAGTGTAGTGAAGAAGTATGAACAAACTGTTTACAGCATACAAATAAAATTATTAAAGAATGGTATGATCGTGAAAAGGGTCTTGATATAATTGTAAATGAACTGATCATAAATACTAACGACAATGCCAGCAGAACTGAAAGTTAGTCATCTGCAATATTCATGATTGTAATGAACAGTGCAATATATTACGCATTTGTTGTCACACATTTAGCGAGCATTGATAAGTAAAAGTAATACAAGTAATATAAATAAAATAAAGAAGAAAATTCCTCCTAAAATTGGCACGGATTTTAAAAATTAATTCGGCACAAGTGAAAAACCGTAAAATTGTAATAAGAACAGTTCTAAGGCTTCTCACCAAAAGAATTTTAACCTAACTAAATAGGTAAAAATATAAAAGTTTGCATTTCCAAACAGCGTGACACACCATCAGCAGACCAATGGTTTCGCCTTAGTGGGGCTCATCAGTGCTGGGTGGTTGGATACGCTGGTTGCTATTTGCCATTTTATCAATGGAATTGGAGCACCAGGGCATCGCCCTCTTATCTCCATCGGAATTTCCGCCTGGTAATTTTATTTTTTTGCTGCTTTATAGCAGTGTCCATCTTCATGGGCGTGGCTTTTACTGACTCTTCTCCCTGAACACCGCAAGGATGTCTGCGAGCCGGGTCAGTATTTTTGTGACGCCTTCTCCATAGGATGGGGCGTCTTTCGCTACTTCCCATATGATGGCTTCAACTTTAGCTAGCTTCTCAGGTGGGATATCGGAGTTTTCGCTTGCCGCTTTTGGCTGCTGAGCGGCTGACGGCCTACGCGTTGCTTCCGCGTAGGATAGGGCTTCTGTTGCGGTTCTTGCTCGTGATGGTGTTTTCGAGCTTGTTCGTGGTTTCGGAGCGGGATACTTTGGACACCCCCTGTAGCTAGCGGTGTCGCCTCCACCGCAGTTTGCGCAAGTCGCTGGAAGTTCGCGTTGTTTCTGACAGTCACCTGTGTGGTGACTACCCGCGCACTTGACGCACCTTGCCTCGGCCATGCAGCATCTTGGGAGTGCTCAAAGTAGTGGCATCTGTGACACTATACTATGCCCCTCCTGCCGTTTCGAGGAATTTCTATCCTGACTGTGAGCTTAAGAATTTCTTTCCGGTCAAAGATTTCTTTACCTGAAGGTGATTTATCTAGTTCGACGAAAAACAGGGGAATGGGAAGTTTGGTTCGTCCACTCCGCATGCGTTTGACTTTGAATACTGGCAGGCCCTTATAGCGCAGGTCCTCCAGTATTTATTCATCAGCTAGGGTTTCAGGCAGCCCTCTGACCACTACTCTCAGTGGCTTCTCCTATGGGAGGAGATAAGTGTGGTACTGGAGCTGGCTTTCATCCAGTATGGTACGTATCAACCTGTAACCTTCAGGTTTTGCTGGCTGGATTCTAATTCCCAGCGCTGTATACGCTGAGGTTGTTGTCTTGATGTTTTTTGTTTTCATTTATCTGGCTACACTGGTCTATGCTACTTTGCTGCGTAGAACCATAGGGGGAGCTTTTTCTTTTTTCAGTCCCCCTACCGTGCTAGCAGCTGTTGTCGTAGATTATGGAGGCTGTGGCTGTGGTTTATAGTTTTTCTCTTTCTTCTCCGGTTCGTCGAGAGCTTCATATTTGTCTTTTACTAGAAGCTTCGGTGCTGGCCCTGCTTCGGATTTCTCCGCGCCTTTGTTCTTCCTGTTTCTCTTATTATCCACTAGTGTGAAGTGATCGAGGATTTCTTGCTTTAGGTTTCTTTCTTCCTCTTCTGAGGAATACTCCATCGTGTTCAACTGGGTGTGAGCTTCCTCTCTGATGTTTACTGAGGTTGTCGCAGGCGCGGGCTGGGTGTTTTTGTTTAATTTCTGAATTAGATTTTCCATTTCCGTAAGTTTCTTCTGGAGTTCTTGATTTTGTTTCTCAAGCTGATTAACTTTATCAGCTTGAGATTGTGCATGTTGCGATTCTGCAGCTAAATATGCAGCAGTCGCTTAGGTTATGCGCTTATCTTCTTGTCGAGCACTTCCACTAGCTGTACTCGGTGTTTTCTAATTCTTCTGGACAGTACCAGGAATCAGCCACCTTGGTATATTAACGTTCGACAAAACAATTTCTGAATGTGTTTTGTACTGCACCTGACCCACCGCTACAAGTAGAAGGGGCCTAAGGTACAGCACAATAAAACTCAAGAAGTGAGGAAATACAACTGCCAACGAACACGTCTGTACTCGATGACA
>JAHWXV010328042.1:0-11475 GCA_024586415.1 Phrixothrix hirtus
GGGGGGGGGGGACTGGTCTAAAATATGTTTTTTTTTCGATTTTTTAACGCATTTTTCGTATTATGGTCATAATATTCGAGCACAATTTAGTACAAACCCAAATTCAGCACAACTCTTGAAATTAGCTAATTCGAAAAATGGGGGTTAACATCGTATACGTCATTTCCTGTCCGTCAGAAGTTTTTTAGGTTAAAATAAAAATTCATGCAGTAAGGGGTTAAATTAGGTTGACAATGCAACTGACAATAAAACAAAAACGTCAAACGAGGCAAATGGATTAAAATTTTATTTCTAATTATAGGAAGCCAAACGTTATTTAGATCAACAGAAATGTTCGAAATGCAGTTTTCATTATTATATTTAATGTAAGATATTTCCCTAGGTTTTAAACTCTCTGGAGAAAATTTGAATATCTTTCCAAAACATATTATCAGCCACTTCAATCTAATGTTTAGTAATGTTACAGTTTTCATATTGATCGTATTTAATGACATTTATGTTCGTTAACTCTTATTTAAAATAATTTTCTGCCTTTTCAAATATAGAATTTAGAACAAGTGTAATAAAAAGGTTGCCTATTCTAGCAAGAACGATAACTTTTAGGTGCGCAATGGCAAATAAGTCATTTTAAGCAAGAGCTCATTTTACTTGTGTTATTTGAGTCCTGTGCTTGGGTGCATTCGGGTAAGATCATTCCTTAGTAAATTTAGTTTTCTTCGGTATTATTTCCTGTTGTTTTGTATGTAGTAGTTATTCTAATTTATTTATAGCAGAAAAAATTATATTTTAGTTAAGGTATTTCTATAGTAGAAATAATAGTTAATACATGAATAAAACTAAAATCCATAATTACTACCTATATTTCATAATTATTGCAGGTAAATATTAGATATTTGTATAGATTTTTAATTTTATTTATGCATTATTCTCTTAAACGTTATAATACCTATGCATGTATTTAAATTTAAACTTTTTAACATTTTTGTAAGTAAACTTTCGTAGTAAACTAATAAAACTTGCCCTTCACGTAAACTTAAACAAATTGCATATTCAGAGATTACTGCAGCTCGAATATATTTTTTGTTAACCAAATGTAGATATTATTATGTATTGTAATTGTATTCTACAAGAAAGCGGGAAGTAACTGATGTTAAATGCATTTCGAAAACTTGTGTCATTGATTGTCCTTCGTTTATAACTCGTATTTTGCATCCTTATGACACATAACACATTTCTGTTTAGCTTCGCGTATCTCATCGTTCTTGTTAGAATGGGCAACCTGTACAAAATTTATTACTTTCTTTTCATTGTTTTGACTGTGATTTTCAAGTATAGGGATAGCGTTGCCCGTAAGGCTTCGAGAATAATTGTTTTGAATGAAAGCTTCATTTACAAAGTTAATTTTAGAGCTAAAATAGTATATTATATACCAAGGGACTAAAGTGCTTCTTTTAATCCCGAGAGAAAGATTATTTCTCGAGCGATAGCGAGAGAGTCAATCTTTGGACAGATTGAAAAGCACTTTTAGTCTCGAGGTATATACATTCTTTTTGCACTTTCAAAAAATTTGAAATCGAAAAAGTCGAAGAAAGTAAAATTGACAGATCACTCGATTTATTAATGTAGGCTTTGCGAAAAATGATATTTGAGTTTAATTTACAACGCGCTATAGAAGCGCTTTCAGTAATGTGTAATTTTGATTGGTTACGTTTTGTTATTGCCGTGATGAGCGGGATTAATTTTACTTTATCTCCCTAGGGACTAAAGCAAAATTTTATTCCCATGAGATTAAAAGCGACACTTTAGTTACGAAACCAAGTGACTAAAAGTGCCGTTTTAGTCCCAAAAGTACAAAACAGTATATTTAAAAACAAGTTTCACAAGACATGTTTTTATCACACGAGTTTTCTAAAGAACGAGTGTGATAAAACTTCTTATGAAATGAGTTTTTTATACTATTTTATCTATTTGTTAAAAATTTAGGAAAAACCGCACTTTTATGACATGTAAATGATTTAGGGATTTTAGTGATGGTTGGTGGCAGTGGTTTTGACATTTTAATGTGAAAGTTTTGTCAATTTTCTATTCGATTTTGACGTTTAATAAGGTTAATTAGCAATGTTAGCAACCTTTTAAAAAAGCCATTATGAAACTCAAATGAGTTTCGAAATGAGCTCATTTCGATACGCAAATAGATAATAGTATATTAAAAAACAAGTTTCATAAGACATGTTGTTATCACGCGAGTGTGATAAAACGTCTTAAGACACGAGTTTTTTATACTATTTTATCCATTTGCTAAAAGTTTTGGTAAAACTCACTTTTTTGACATATAATTAATTTAGGGATTTTTGTGATAGTTGGTGACATTGACGTTTTGACATTTGAATATGAAAGTTTTGTTAATTTTCTATTCGATTTTGGCGTTTAATAAGGTTAATTACTAAAGTTACCAACCTTTTAAAAAAATGCATTTCATGCGGAAAAGAAGGCTATTATGAAACTCAAACAGGTTTCGAAGTGAGGTCATTTCGATACATAAGGTCTAAAACGCCACATTTAGTTATTTGTTTCCATGACTAAAGAGACACTTTTAATCTGAAGAGATTAAAATTTTGCTTTAGTCCCAAGGGAGATAAAGTAAATTTAATCCCAGTCACAATGGCAACAACAAAAATTAACCAATTAAAATAAATGTCAAATTACTTTTAAATTACATCAAACTTATTTTTGATTTACAGTCACATTAATATTTACATTATTGCAATTTAATAAATTAAATACACAATTATTTTCTTCAGGTGCATGATGAAAAACCGTATTTTCTGAGGATGATAACGTAAAAGTCGTTAGTCTGTTAATCTCAAGTACTTCGTGTCTAAAAATTTTATCAGAGATAGCATTTTTATTAATAAATAGAGTTTTCAACGTATTCATTCGCAACAGCTGCTAATTTCCGGCCTCCATGTCTTTTTAAAACGTATACAGTAGCACCAGAATCCGCCAATAAAGAAGCAGATATGCGCCTAAAATAATGCCCCGTATAGGATAATGCTTCTTGTAAACATAAAAAAGTTGCTATTTTTGAGGTAATCTTCCGAAAATATTCTTGCTTACTGGCTGAGTAGGACATTTATTATTTTTAAAACAAACAAAATATCGTGAGTGAGATGTCTTAACTTTTCGCAAAGCCATGCACAAGTCAACTAGATTAATAGAATTTCTTTCTGAATTCATTACGACGAAACTTCTATCAATTTTATTTTTGGTATTTTTAATATTAAATAGGATTGAAGATCCTAAATGAGTAACATCATTTATGGACAATTCAAGTAATTCATTCCCTCTGCAATCCTAAGATAAGCGCAACCTATAAAATTATTTATAAAAAAACGCTCATGTAAAATGTTTCTGAATGTACTTACTTTAATCATTAAATATTTATCAACTGGAGCTTCCATTAGGAACCGATTAACTTGCCCTTCTGTTAATATTTTAGGATTTATAGGTTTATACGAATCGTTTTTTAAAAGTGATAACAGCTTACTGTACTTGCTAATATCGATGATGTGTTTGACGTTAATCATTGATTTCAGCATCGAATAATGTGACGTACGATGTAATTTAGATTTCTCATGAAAGTATACCTGCAATGACTTTTCATCATACTTTTCAAGCTTCTTCTCGGTGCTTCATTTTACAAATGCTTCATATTTTTCTCGATTTTTCTGTTAATAGTTTTTTTGCAGCCTCTTCAACAGTCTTATTTATACCAACATTTTCGAATTCATTCATTTTATTGCTTCAAAAGTCGTAATATTTATAATAAGAAAAAATATAAACGGGCAAATCAATTTTTGCATATTATTGAAAGCGTTACTATAGCGATTCATAAATTTAAATAGTATTTGCCACGGACCATACATTGGTAATTCAAATTATTTGTCAATATTAAAAGTATACAATTTTACTTTTGTTTTGGCTCTTTTGATTTCAAATAATTCGAAACTGTAAAAAATAATGTATATATCGCGGGACTAAAGTGCTTTTTAATCCCTCGAGAGATTATTTCTCTCTCGAGAAATAAACTTTCTCTCTCGGGATTAAATATATTGTTATTGTGAAAGGTTATTTTTATAGTGGTCGACGTATGTGTGAACATTTATAGGTTTAATAAATAAGACAAACAAATTTGGTAGTAATTTGTAATAATCAGTGATAACTAATAAAAATTACATTTGTTGGTTATTTGTTTTGACGTTTCAATTTTAATATGTGTGTGAAATAAGAAAAGACATACTTTGTCAAAGTCATGGCAAGAGTTGATTCCAAGAATTCTGGGTCACGCGTTACTTTCAATAACACTTTTATTAACATTAAACTAATGATTAGAATTGAAATTTAGGCACTGATTAGTTTTATTACGAAAATCAGATAGTTGAAACATTTATCTTTTTTCTGGATAAAATTATCAAGAAAAGGTAATTTTAATTTTGTTACTTTAATGGAAGTTTCTTTTTCATTAATAAAATTAAAAAATTGTTAACATCACTCTCATTTGCCATCCATATAATAAAAACATCACCAGCACAACTCCACCAAACTTTAATATTATAACTGTGTTCAACAATATAATTTATTTTATGGTTATAGGCTGAAGTATCACAGTTGCGTTAGCTTTGTATACACAAGGCATATTTTACCTTCGTCATTTTTAATTTTGGAAACAGATCTTGTCAGTTTATTTACCAATACTTGAAAAAGCTTTAAATATTATAAAAGAGAAAGTTTAAAACACAGAATGACGCTTTCTCGTAACATTAATTCAGAACTTTTTATTATTTTGTTCAAAAACCACATATTTTCAATTGTAAAATAAGTTTTATGTAGGTTATATGGATTTATATTTATTTTATCTTTTCAGTAATATTTTTGAAACCTTTTGGAAATAATTATACAAGGTGGCGCAAAAATAATGAATGTTTTTGGAATGCGTAATACTTTGGAGGGGAGAGGTCGGCAGCTTCCCTACTCTGCCTTTCACGAGGTACAGAGTCTAGTTGCAGTAGCCATAGAGCGGTGTAACGTAGAGAATCGTACTTTTGCCATTGAGCAGCTTTTTAGAAATAACATTTTTCTAATTTCCATTCAACGTCTGTTCCGTCGACATTTAAATGTGTCGATTGATAGGGCGATCCCTGACCGAAACATAATAGTTCGATGAGTTGCATCTGGATCCGTTATGAAGAGATTATCGTGTGGTCGTCTTCGTATAGCTTGAATTTATGAAAATACGAGAATAGCGGTTACTCAAAGTCCTCAGAGCGACAAGACGTCACTCCCCCACTTTAAACCTGTCCCAGCGTTCACTACAGCGCATCCCATACAATGACCTCTACAAAATAGTGGTTGTCCAGAAATTACTTGAAAATGATTTTGTTCAACGCAACCCCCTATAGTATCAAGGTAACAGTTTGGTGCGGCGTTCCAAAAATAGAGATCATTGAACCTTATTTTTTTGAAGAGGAAGGGGCTACTATAACAATAACTTCTTAGTGCTATGTTGACATGTTACGCAACTTTTTGTTTCCATAACTTCGAAGACTCCGGGTCAACATGGAAGAAATGTGGTTGCAATAAGATGGAGCCACAGACTATACAGCAAGAGCTACGATGGAAGTTGTTCGGTAAATGTTTCCCAACCACGTAATTTCACGGTTTGGTGATGTTCCTTGGCTTTCACCGCCACCGGATTTGTCGGCTTGCGACTACTTTTTGAGGAGTTACCTCAAATCGAAAGTCTATGTTCGAAAACCTCGTACGCTAGACGAATTAAAAGTTTTCATTTATGAAGAAATCGCAGCTGTGCTCCAAGAAATGTTGAAAAAAGCAATGCTGAACTTTGAGGAGAGGCTCGGCATATGCGCTAAGCAAAATGGAAGTCATCTTCCGAACATGAGATTTCATACTTAAAATTAACTTAAATAATTAAATTAAATTAATTAAATAATTTTTATACCAGTAAAAACTAGACATATCACAGATTATTTTTATGGAACTAAATTTTTTTATATTGAAAATTAAACAGGTTGTACTCTTCTGAAATCCGGTTTTTTGTGCCACCCTGTATTGTTAAACACAATTGCAATATTAAAGTTTGGTGGAAGTATGTTGATAACGTTTTTATTCTATGGATGGGAAATAAGGTTGAAGTTAACAATTTCTTTAATTGTATTAATGAAAAAGAAAATTTAATCAAATTTACCTATTACGGAAAAGGAACGAAATTAGGATTATCTATTCTTGATGTTTTAATCAAAAAGAAGATTTTTTGAAATACCTGTTTTCGTAAAAAAACCAATCGATTCTCAATTTCAATTCTAAACATCAGTATAATATTAATAAATGAATTATTGAAAGTATATACGATAGAGCGAAAATTATATGTTCTAATAAATATACTTTTAGTTCTGAAATCAACTTTATAAATGAAGTTCTAATTCAAAGCAATTATCATGGTAATCTTATAGACACTATTTCGAAACTTGAAAACAACAGTTAAAGCAACATTAGAAACACTGAAACTACTCTATATGTCGCCACTATGGTGTTATCATATGTTGCTCGTATATGTGAAAGAATTAACGGAATAGGTAAAACATTTAAAATTAGAACCGTTTTTGGTTCACAAATTTTTTACATTCAACTATTACCAAGTTTTTTAATGAAAATGATAACAAATGTTGTATTTGCAACTGTTGTAAATTCTATATTGGAGAAAATGGAAGATCATTGGAAATAAGAGTTAATGAACATAATTAATACACAAGAAAGGCTAATTTGAAAAATCTAAAATTGCCTAACATTGGTTTAAAACAGTTCATAATATTTTTCAAACAAAACTTAGGGAAACAATTTGTATAAAATGCAATATGAAAACTACATTTTTAAGAATTCTATTGTTTTAAATAATATTTGGATTTTTTTTAATTAAAAAAGATTTTATTTCTTAATCACTTTGCGTTGTTAGATAGTTTTGGTTTTATTGTCATTTGAATTGTCAAATTGATTTGCCAGTTTTTTGTACTCGATAACAAAGATAGATATTTTCTTCGAAACGGTGTATTTGGTTGAGTTTATTGGGTTCAGGCAAAGAGCTGTACAAGTTCTTTGGGTTCAGATATTTCTCGTTCAATTATTGAGTTAATTTAAAGTCGTTTTAACTTTTTTAGATTTTTTATTCTCCATTAATTAATAATTGTTTATTCTAGCAGTGCTTAATACAATATCTAGAGTTTGATATATTAACACGTTAAGCCCCGCCACGAAAGGAAAAAAAATTCATACGGACCAGCGGATTTTTTGTTTTCAAATTATATTTTCGTTACATTAAGACCACGTTACAGCTTCTAGTAATTTAAATTTCTAATTAATTTTTATTTTATTTATTTACAAACAGTGAGACGTTACTTATACCTCACGCGGTCTGAATTATACAAAAGTTTTCGTATGGTCCGCATGTCATAACTGTGACCCCCCACTGGCATGCACGTATTTACTTGTCAGCGTAGGTTTGGCTCGGTAATTTTCGAGAAAATACGATTTTTGTAGTGTAAATTGAGTCTTTGTGAAGTTTACAGCTTAGTGGCGCGTTGTGATTAGTTATTTTATTTTGCATAATGAGTTCGTTTGATGAAAACCAAAGGAGGTTACAAAAATTATGGAACGATTTTATGTCCGATGAGGATTTTGAAGAAGAAAATGACCCATATGCTGACAATGGATCGTCTGATGAATAACAACCAAGTAGTGTAGGCGAATCCGATTCTTCGTTCGAAGCAACACCAACAAAACGCTGCAAGATATCTAAACAGAAACGAATGCATCTTCAGAAAATTCAATAAATAGCGAACTCTATGCCATTTTACAAACTGACACTGTTAATGTAGTTGATATTACTCCATCCACTTCACAGTATGCAAAGAATCAGGTAAGTTTTACTATTATATCATTGTATGTACGCTAGATATGCCTCATTTGCAGGAAGATTCAATTCAAGCAACTATTGAGTCTGTTATTGAAACATTTACTAAAATCTCCGACAATAGTTTAGAGGAAAAAGATGATAAATCCGACATAACATGGCACACAGTCGATGGATCGCACTTAAAACATTTTGTTTTTGACGTCCAAGATGTTGGCATCCAATCGAAATACTTTGATATGTATGACAAAGATCTTTATGATCTTTTTAAGCTTTTTGTGACTGATGACATTATTGTACACATAGTTCAACAAACAAATATTTATGCGGAGCAAAAATTAATGCAGAAAAGGCCATCACATAAATCTAAATCTAAATCTTGGTCTCCCACAAACCGGAAATAAATGGAAATATTTTGTGGAATTGTTATTTGGATGGGACTTTTGTAAGTTCCACAGTTGCCAGACTACTGGAGTCAAAGTTACCTATTAGAAAACAACATTAGGTATATAATGACTAGAAACAGATTTGAGCAATTACTGTCAATGTGGCACTTCAGTGATAATCAGGATCTCAATAATCAAAACGGCGAGTTCGATAGGCTCTATAGGTTGACGCCATTATTATACAAACTCATTGAACGGTTTCAAAAGGTTGTAACTCCTGGGCCCAACATATGTATTGATGAAACTATGGTTCCGTTCCGTGGGCGCTTAGGATACAAACAATATATTAAAAATAAAAGGATAAATTTGGTGTAAAAGTTTATAAACTTTGCATCGACAATGGTTACACCTTCAACATGAGAGTCTACTGTGGCAAAGATTCTTAACAAGCCGGAAATGCTACTTCAAATGTTGTACTTCTACTAATTGAAAATTTATTAGATCATGGTAGAACACTCTTTACAGACAATTATTATACTAGTGTATCACTAGTTCTGGAGTTGTTGAAACGAAAAACGCATCTCGTTGGCACCGTTCGATCAAATCGTAAAATGAACTGTATCGAAGTTGTCAAGAAAAAATTGAAAAAATTCGAAATTTTTGCACGCGAATGTAGCACTGGTATTGTAATGCTCGAATGGCTTGATGTAAGGGATGTTCTAATGTTGACTATAAAACACACACGCGAAACAAAGAGCATTCGACGCAGGGGCCAAGATGTAGATAAACCCGTCGCGATTATTGATCACAATGAATCAAAAGCTTACATCGACTTATCGGATCAGTTGAAAGCGTACTCATACTGTTTACGGCGTGGAACCAAATGGTATCGGAAATTGGTAATGGAATTATTGTTCGGCTCAGCAATTGTAAATGCTTTTATTGTATACAAGGAAGTGAGGCAGAATAAAATTTCAATAACTGAATTCAAAAAAAGGGTAACACTAAAACTTCTACACATTAATGAGAATAAAGAGAATATCAATAATAGAAATTCAGAATTACATACGCTAAAAGAACAATAGATGTGTCGGCTGCTATGCAAAAATAAAAGACGTTAGTGGAAGAAAAGAAGCGCAAAATAAATGTTCTAAATCAAAATATCAGTGTACCGTTTGTAAGAAAAGCTATTGTGTTCCATGTTTTTTTGAATCTCATTCGGCAGTAAAGAAGTAAATAATGTATACCTACTAAATAAGGATTATTCTGTTTTTGTATGCACAATTTCTAATATTTCATATACTTATTTGTTTGACATGTTTATGTATACGTTCTTACTTCTATTACTAATTATAGCTTCACATCGGTACAACACAACGATATAACGAAATAAATCGAACCCGCAAACGACAAAATGCTCTTTGGACCGCATATTTTATATTTGATAAGAATTATACAGATAGGTGAGCTCCCTGCGTCACACGCTGTCTGAAACCTATGCAACGTATGTCGCATCACTATTACCTCACGCGGACTCAACGTAATATAAAAGTGAGGGATCACGTTGACAACACCCGGGGCTTAACGTGTTAATTTATGTCCCTGTACAAACGAAATCTGTCAAATAACCTTAAGGTGTAGCTATTAGTTTCCTAGGTATTCTATACTGGTCGTGAAGGGTTGAAATCCTTGGGAATAATTAGTTTTATAAATTGTATTTATATGCTTTTAATTATTCCATTCCTTTGTTAGATATTTTATTTAAAATATCAAACATCAAATATGTGAAAAATCATGAATTATTATAAAAATATGAACAAATATTAGCGATGATTCTTAAAATGATGCTCCGGTGTTCGATGCAAGTTTTACCAAGACCCAAAGGTCAGTTAACCAGGACAATTTTGCTACAATGTTTCAATATACTGTTTTTCTAGTTGCCATTTAAAATTGTTAGATAATATAAATATTTCAGATCTAAACAGTCTCTATCACGCTAATAAATCATAGATGTCAATAATTGACTTTTGTAATTGTAAACGTTTACTATTACCAAATGTTTATTGCACAACAGCGCATATTTTTGTCGAAACGATGTTGGAATGCTAGTAAGGATTGTTATTTAAGATTTTGAAGAAAAGTTTGCAAATGTTGCTGTTCCAACAAGACAGTCCCTTTGGACGAGACAGGAAGTGTTTACAATGGCCTGAAGTCGGCCGCACTATAATCGCACATACTTAACATAATTTGCAAGTAGAAGCAAAGTTTCGTAGAAACCTCTTGCCAGAGTCAAAGAAAAGCATCCCTATAATTGGACATTCTTGATCAAATATACGATTACTAAAAAGACTAAAGTTAAATCGTATCGACCACGATTGCGTCAGGCTTTGGATAAATTATAACCTTAGAGTGCAATTCTGTGACAATGTTGCTCAGCCGCAATTCTAGTCGATAATTTTATGGACTGATAAAGCAACATTTAAATTAAATGAACATGTTAATAGGCATAACTGAATTTACGTGTCTGGTAAAATCCTCATGAGGTAATGATCCAAGATTTAAATGTTAGCATTTATTGTGAAGGTCTTATAGAACCATATTATTTTGTAGGCACTGTTATTGCCGAATTACAAAATAGTACACTATTTGAGGGTATTAAGATAATTTAGCAGCAGAATGGCGCACCACCACACTATGCAAATATTATGCCAGAGTTTTTGGATGCAACTTATGCTGAATTGACTGATTGTTAAGGAATGTATGATTGGCCACCAAAATCATGCGTCATAACACCGTGAAATTTTTCTATGTAGGGTATTATAAAAAATAATGTACTTAAGTTGTTAATTGAGGATGCTTTTGAAGGTATGAATAATAACAAACAATTAATCCGACACATTTGAGGTTCTGTTGACGGCAGATGTAAAGATTTCATCATTTTGAGAATTATCGCTAATATTTGTTCATATTTTTATAATACGAGAAATAAATGATTTTTGGCATATTTTGTATTAAAGTGAAAATTGGTAAACTGATCATATCTAGATTTTTATTTTTATGAATATATATATATATATATATATATATATATATATATATATATAT
>JAHWXV010328043.1:0-14728 GCA_024586415.1 Phrixothrix hirtus
AAAAAAGGCATATAGGTGCATATTTTAAAGGCAAACAAGGCATATATATGCGCATATTTTGGCTGCATTTAAATGCATATATTCCGCCCCCTAATTATAACTAATGTTTAGAACGCACCCCTTTAGCTTTAGCAATAACTTGCAGTCTTCTTATAATTGTTTCCAATATTGCATAGTATTCCGGAAAAAAATTGTTTGATTTTTAGGTATGATGCTAAATATATAGGTTGCGCTGAGATAGCAGGATAAAATCTTTTGTGACTTCTGCCTTAATGAATATTAATTTAAAAATGCCGGGTTATTTAGCACAATTTATCACATCTTATAACCAAATACAAGAATGTGAGATCAATATTCACGAGACAGATGTTAGTGGAATATTTGTTTAATCCAACCGATAATTAATACCGCAAATAATAACAATCATGTACCCATGTACAATTAATTGCTTCAAAAATCTAATAACTAAATTATCATTGAAAAGTTAAGCACATTGTTAGATATAACAAGTAGTT
Source organism: Phrixothrix hirtus (assembly GCA_024586415.1). Classification (NCBI taxonomy): domain Eukaryota; kingdom Metazoa; phylum Arthropoda; class Insecta; order Coleoptera; family Phengodidae; genus Phrixothrix; species Phrixothrix hirtus. The sequence goes on from JAHWXV010328043.1 coordinate 516, forward strand.
ATAAGTTAATATCGAGATTGAAGTATCAAAATTTAAACAATAGCTAAAATAAATTCATTGTTACGACGAGAGGAGAGCAAAGATATGGACAAAGTAGCAAAAGGTTCAGACCAGCAAAATCCATACAGTGTATTGTTGAAACCGTGTTTCACTCAAAATATTATGTAAAATGTAAAAACATTAGTAACCTGTATGCTTAATATGTAAAAGTTAACTAACCGAACTTTGGCCATAAAGTTAATTTAGGTAATTTTACTAAAATAGAAATTTTTCCCTTCGTTAAAATCTCAAATGATCACAAACTACATGCATAAAGAAACATATAATTACATTAGCAAATATTGTTAAACTTGGATGTAACTGTCAGAGTAGAATTAAAGCATTGGAAGCCATAACAAAACAATGGTGACATTGCTAATACACTAAATTTTAATCTATAGCATAGTCAAAATTAAGTAAACGGTTAATTATTCATTGAATTAGATAAATACTATAACACTATGGTTTAAAGTTAATTAAGGTAAGCAATAAAAGTGTGGATGCCGCAGCAGAGACAGTATTTATAAGTATACTGCGCGAGCACTTAAAATGTTGAGAATATACAGTAAACCTAATACAAATTACCAAAATTATAATTATTGAAGTAAACAAAATTAGAATTGTTTAATTTCATAAACAAAAAGTAACGAATCTGTTGTGGTTACGGCCTTTGATATTTTTGGGCGCACCTCTGGAATCAGCTTTTGTAGTTCAGTTTTACTTTTCTATTCGTTATTTCTATATCTGAAGGTTTCTAGTGGATTGATGGCAGAAGGTGACTGGTAGTGTAAGCACCTATTTGAAGGCATTTTTTAACAATTATTCTATTGTTTTAATAGCAGTGTGTTATTGGAAGATGTAGTTTTCATTCGGGCCTCTGTACTTTATTGTAGCTAACTACACAACACTTCGGTATATATCTAGGTGTTTATTGCCTATTCAATGAATGTAATGTTCCTAACATCATTGTATTCCATATAGTCTTATATTATTACTTTTACCCAGACCCGCACTACCGTTGATATAATATTCTTTTGCTAAAGCTCGGTATTGAGTTTCTTCCGCATAATATTTTCCATCTGAGCCAAAGACGTTAAATATGTTTTCAATTGAAAAGATAACCTATTTCCATAATTTGAATGCTTTATTTAACTACGCTTTAGACAAACCTTTAGGATAACTCTTGAACTTTGCAAAGACTCATCTAAATCGTTTTTGAAAGAACTGAACCTACCTTAATTTACAAAATTAATAATATTCATATTTGTTGTCACTTGTAGATGTCTGAAATACTAGAATTATAAAAATAAGGTGCATGATCAGACAGTTATTTTGGTTATCGTGGCGAATTCATTTTCGCGAACATCAAAAACAACTTCAGGAATTATGAATAATATACTTCAAAGTGATATTTTAGACAACTCACTGACTCAGGGGCACAAAAATAACTTTTGCATTAAAATAGTGAAGTGCCAGTTGCAATTTTAATTTTTCTTTGTTGTCATGAGGCCAATCATCTAAAAAAGGTGCTCAAACTGATTTTAATTAATTCTAAATGCTCAGTGGATTTGTAGATCATTTGCAACTGTTTTAAATGCTAATTACATAGTTACTCCTAGTTGTTTCTGTTGTAGAATATATAGTATTACCCACAACCACGAAGTTACACTTTTGCCGATAACCGGCGTGGTGTTACGACACCCATGTACAAGGGCATCATTTATTAATAGATTTCAAAAGTCAATGGCTCTTTATAAACTAATAAAATTAATAATGCCATTGTTAGACGTTCATATATTAATATACTTCTTCCTTTTCGCTTTTTTGTATTTTAAATGTATGATCAATAATGCGCGGTCACAGCTAGAAACCCATCGCCAGTTTCATATGTAAATCTTTCGAATTAAACGCGGTACCTATTTATGCTCTAAATAGAGCATCTCTAAGAGTAATAACGAAATATGTACTATAATTGTTCATCCATAGAGCATAATGTAAATTCGCCTGCAAATTTGTTATTCCAGAATTTAATTTAAAGAATCATACTCAACAAGTAAACGTTTTCACGTGGAGGTATATACATAAATGTTTTAAACAATAAATTTCTGATAGTAATTTAATTTTGAATAAGCAAATTATCCGAGCAAATACATTGCTCCCTTGAATTAAGTTCATTAACAAGTTTCTGAAAATTTGTTGAATTTGCAAATTTCATTAAAATCTGAATCCGATAAGAATTTTCATTTGATAAATTTCATAAACGTTTGAAATTGATTCAATAACGAAATATATATCATACCAAAGATATTCATAATTTTTATGGTCGTTCACGCAATAAGCGCAATTTTTAATTTAAATTTCAATTTTTACATGTTCATTGAAATTGACACGAAATAAAAAATGTAAACGAATGTCAAACTTAACTATCTTTATTGAATGTTAGATTTCCACACATTTAATTATACAATGCTTGCAAATTCTGTATTCGTAAAAATCTTGAGATGTCAGTTCCAGGAATAATTTTTATCTGAACACGGAGACTTGCTGTCATATATCACTATAATATGATTTAGATGTGCTAAGCTCCTAAAAATACACGTTCACGGTTCTCCCACTCGCAATAAAAAGGATTTGGTAAATAAAAGCAAATCGTACATTTAGTTAGAAGACGCAAAGTGAATTTCCTAACACAATTTTTTCTACACTTATGGCTCTAGAGAAACTAAATCTTAATCAACACAGTGCACAGTATGTTCTGTAAAAATTCATAACGCAATTAATTTTCAATAAATTTTAAAACAATATAATGTATACGATAAAAGATAAAGCTCCTCTAACCTTACTTTCATTTAAAATGTTGCAGATATACAGGGTGTCTCTAAAATGTTTAGTTATAACTTAACCACAGATTCCTAGGATGAAAATAAGGCGATTTAACTGAATTAACCTATATCCAAAGTCGCCTCGTTAAGCCGCTACTGAGCGTCTTTGAAAAAAATATTGTTTTGCTTGTAAAAATAAAATGCGTCGTGATTTTTGGTATGATATTCTTAATGAGTATAAGACATAATTTGACATAATTTTGGACTTTACTGATAAACTGAAAGGGTACGAAAAAGGATATGCCCCGTCTTAAATTCGATAGTAATTTTTAATACGGAGGCTGACAGCTTTCATATTTTTTTCGGCAAAGCTACATACTTTAGAAACATTTTTTGTATCTTGATAATTTTTGATATCTGGTACGGTTTATCCACTAAAAATAAAATCTGCATGCATACTCGCGGTTTTCTGACAACACACTTTTAATCTACTTAGCCTTGATGAGAAACAATTGAGTATGCGCTTGTCAAAAGTAAAATACAATTAAGTTTGCTTAACGATTATTGCTAATTATCACTTATTTTCATTTCAAGTTCGTGGAAATTGCAGTATTTTGTTGTGTATTTACAATATTTGTTGATGGCAAGGGCTGCAAGATACACTTACCCTGAACAAACTGACACGTTGTTGGTGCTTGGTTTTTGTGAAGGAAATTTGCGGCAAAGCGTTAGGGTATACCAGGAAAGGTTTCCAAATCGTTACGTACCTAATTATCAAACATTCGCAAATATTGAGAGACGTCTTCGGGAAACTGGAAGTTTAAAACCACTGAACGCTGATCAAAGACGTCCTTGCTTTGTTTGCAACCCTGATCTAGAAGAAGACATTTTGGAGTGATTAGAAGAAGATCCACGTGCAAGTACGCGTGGTTTCCAAAGATGTCGTCCATAGAGTTATTAAAGAACCATTCCTGCGTCCTTACCATATTCAAATGCGTACAGGAACTTTTACCGATTGATCTCGATGCACGTCTTAGATTTCGTCGAATTATTCGTGAAAAAATTGCGGAAGGTATCAATTTTCATAACAAAATTCTCTTCATCGACAAAGCATGCTTTACAAGGAAGGGTATAATAAATGTACACATTGAACATGTTTATACGGATGAAAATCCGTACGCTATCAGGCAACGTCACTTCCAACATGAATTCCGAGTTAAATTATAGGCAGGAATAATCACAAACTACATCATAGGACCAGTCCTTATGCTTGCTCCCTTAAATGGAGTGGCATATTTGAATTTTTTAAAAAATAGCCTACTAGACTTAATGCACGACTTTCCATTGGATCTCCGAGCTAATATGTGGTTTTTACATGAAGAATCACCCCCTCATTTTGCACTGAATGCTCGAACTTATCTTCATGAACTGTTTCCCAATAAATGGATTGGTAGAGGAGCTGATGCAGCTGTGCAATGGCCGCCACATTCACTGGACCTGAATATTTGTAACACATTTTTGTGGGGCGCACTGAAAAGCAAGATTTATTCCAGACCCGTAACTACTGAGAATGAACTATGGGATAGAATACGATATGCTGTGCAAGTTATAAGGGACAATGTGGAAGTGTTGCAAAGGGTTCAGTTTAATTTTTTGCTTAGAGTCGATCTCTGTATCCAAGAAAATGGGGGTCATTTCGAACATTTGTTATAAATTAAGTGTATTCTTAATTATTCCTAATTATCTGATTGTGTGTTCCCTAATTGTTTCTAATCAAGGCTAAGTAGATTAGAAGTGTGTTGTCAAAAAACCGCGAGTATGCATGCAGATTTTATTTTTAGTGGATAAACCGTAACAGATATCAAAAATTGTCAAGATACAAAAAATGTTACTAAAGTATGTAGCTTTGCAGAAAAAAATACACAAGCTCTCAGTCTCCGTATTAAAAATTACTGTCGAATTTAAGACGGGACATATCATTTTTCGTACCTTTTCAGTTTATCAATGAAGTCCAAAATTATGTCAAATCATGTCTTATACTCACTAGGAATATCGTACCAAAAATCACGAAAATCGGTAGGCGCATTCTATTTTTACTAGCGAAACAATATTTTTTTCAAAGAACGTTGACGGTTAAGTTCGGTTAAATCGCCTTATTTTGATCCCAGAAATCTGTCGCTAAGCTAAGACCAAACATTTTAGAGACACGCTGAAGACAGGGTGTTATTGAAATTATGTCAGAAAGTTGAACTGCAGTTCTGAAGCATTAGTCCATAAGTAATACAACAATGACATGTAAATAGACGCCTAACATAAAAATTGTAGTGACATGGAACCGCTGGAATTCGTTATTTAATTCTTAAGCAAGTAATAGGCTGAATAGTAATTACAATTAAAACCTTGTTATGACCTTCATAATTATAAGAAACTTGAACATAATGAAGTGGATGCCTACAACTATATACATACATATTTATAGCCGATATTTATCTTCGTGATACGTTAGAATTAGTCTATTGAAACATTGATGTACACCACCTTCAACATATTGCAGATATAAGCTTTTCACGTTTATAAATCCATTAACATACTTAACAACTGCGCGAACTAATTTTCTTCGCAACGTGCTAGAAAAAAATCTACGTCAGTAAACAGCCTAAGGCAAAGAATATTAAAAAGTACTCGTATTCACCCAAATAAAAGAATATTAAAATATTTTGACAATTGTTTCGGTTTAATAACTTTTAAGAAAAAGTAATGCCATCACCAGAAACAACTAACAGTAACAATTTGAAGTTAAAAAATATTTAAAATTATCAAAAATTAGCTTAACAAACTATAAAACTAATGCAATAAACAAATAGATAATAAGAACGCAATAAAACTCTTAAATTAACAATAACTATAAATTGAAATGAAATAGTAAATTTTGGAAATCAGATAAAATGACAAATTTTGTTTTTGTTATAACAAAAATAAACTAAATTTACTAGAAAAATAAACGAACCAAGGAAATATATGGATAAATATCTAGTTGTAAAATGAATTAATAAAATAGGTTTCTTAATATTAATTTAAAGGTACAATTAAAATTAAAGTTTACAAAAGTGTTACAAAAGGAGCTGACATCGGGAATTTCTTCATTTGATTATGATTAGATAATAAAAATTTCTTAATATAAAAGCTCTCAGCAAGTGTATTTTCGGAAATATTATTAGAAACAAAAATTATTTCGTTATAAAATGGAGGATCATATGAATGCCCCTCTTGGATAAAGTGTGCAGCAAATTTAGAAATTCCACAAGTATTAATAGCCTTACGGCAATATAATAAAACAAATTGCAGTAAATAACCCTTTTCCATTAAAAATCATTTACAAGATTTTTAATAAACATTTATTTATAACAAACATTTTAAAATTCACATCTTTAGAAATTATTAAATATGCACCAGACAAAATTGTTAGTATTCCTTATTTAGGTCCCATTTCTCATAACATTGCAACAATTTTTAGTAAATATAACGTACTTTTAACTTTTAAAACACCTTTGAACTTTAAAAATATTTTTTCTGTAATTAAATATAAAGTTGATGTTTTAGTTAAAAGTGGTGTTTACAAAATTACTTGTAACATTGTCTAAATTAATAAATAACAAAGAATATATTCTACGTGGGGATGTCTAAACGTTCATTTCGAGTAAGCTTCAAATTTAACTGATTGCCGTCAGGCTATTAATACTTGTGGAATTTCTAAATTTGCTGTACACTTTATCATATTGTACAGCGACTTTGTAACTACTCACGGACGAGTAATTTTTGACCCCAGCCAAAAATGGCACTTACTCACACAACAACCATGACACACATCCTACAACATAACTGTCAAAGAAATGCAGCAGTTATACATGAATTACGAAAACTAGTCGAGGAAAGAAATATAGACATTCTACTGTTACAAGAACCATAAATGACGAAAGAACATAAAATTCCGGGCATGCCAGTCACCAGCTTCAAGGTTACAAAAGCAGCCTCTTCCATGACAGCAGCTATAATCTTAAAAAGGTCAATAACAACCACTGTAGTGGGGCACTTAAGTGACACCCACTGCGTCTGCGTCGAAACCACAACAGACCAAGGAAGCTGGATTTTGATATGCTCGTACTTTCAATTCTCAGAAGACATGGATCCACGTCTTACGAAACTTAGGAACATTGCGCAGACATACTCCAACAGACGTGTTGTATATGCGATGGACGCAAATGCCAAATCACATATGTGGCACAGTGACCGTACAGACGACGAAGGAGAACGACTATTGGAACTCATTTAAGAGCTACAATTAGAAGTTTTCAACAGACCAAACAACTCGCCAACATATCATCGACCAAATAACACACGAACGAACATTGACGTAACTTTATGTACATTACAAACCATCAATTTAATAAAAGACTGGAAAGTACTTGACAACGAAATAAACAGTGACCACAACGTTATTACATTTAAACTAAATGAAGACACCACCACACTTATTACCAGTAAACCCCAAAAAACTTTTAATTACAAAAAAGCCGATTGGGAATTACTACTTAATACTTACAGACCACCTCCAATTATTAAAAGATATTAAAACATACACTAATACACAAAAACACTTACAAAAACAGTGACGTACGCCATGAAAATCGCCATCCCCAAACACTACCCAAAAATAAGAATACAAAACCACTTTTTTAGAACGACCACCTAACCGAAATCAGACAAAAAGTTAGAAAAGCACGGAGAGCATTCCAGCACGCCGTCGCTCCGGATATGCGAACAGTTGCTCTAACAAAATACAGAGAAATTAATAACACATATGCAGATGAGATTTACAACACCAAACTAAGCAAATGGATCGAGTTCGCAAAGATGGAGCTTAAAATACACCCGTAGGGTCTACCTTATAAGATAGCTTCCGAAAAAATAAAGACACCCACTGAAATAACAATTCTACGAAAAGCGGATGGGAACTTCACAACGACATGGACAGAAACAATTACACAATTACTTAACAACCTACTACGAGATGACGACACACATACTGACAATTGTGCACAAAAAGCTCTAAGAAAACAGACATTTTCCCAAGCAACTAACCAAAACATATCAGCACCAATCACAACAACCGAAGTGTTAGACGCAATAGACACACTCGCCAACAAAAAAGCACCTGGACCCGACCAAATCAAAAACGAGATCATTAAATTCTTAAACACCCACTCACACAAATAATAACAGCACTCTTAAACGAATGCCTAACACAAGGTGAAATCCCGAACATCTGGAAGCAGGCAACTGTTACTATTATAAAAAAAGGACAGGGAAAAACCCACAAGACACAAAGTCCTACAGGCCGATCTGCCTACTGAATACATTAGGCAAGCTCCAAGAGGAAATTCTAAACAACAGGCTCATAACACATTACACAGAATACGGACAGAGCACAAACCAATTCAGCGTCAGGAAAGGGAGATCGGCGGAAGATGCCATCAATAGTTTACTCAACTCTATCTCGCATAGCAAAGCAAAGTATACAGCAATCGTATGCATAGATGTAAGCGGCGCTTTTGACAATCTTGGATAGCTAGCACTCATCTCGAGCCTCCAAAGATTGAACATCCCGGGAGATCTACTTAAAAGCATTAAGAGCTACTGCCAGGAATGGCATGCCACTGTCAATGGCACACACAACTCCGTCTCTAAGCGAATAACCAAAGGCTATCTACAAGGTTCCATCTGTTGTCCGCTTTTTTGAATCATAGTTCAAGACAACCTACTCCTCGATTTAGACAAGGACGAAAACATAATAAAAACAATTGCATATGCAGATGACGTTGCAATGCTCCTAGAAGCAGAATCCAGGAGAGAACTTGAGACGAAACTAAATAACACACTAAACTGGATTCAAAATTGGTACTTAGGGGTCAAGCTTAAAATCACACCTTGATAAGAGGTTCTGTACACAGGGAGTAATCAAACTGGGCGGAATTAAGATCTCAAGAGCCAAAAGCACCAAGTACCTAGGGGTTACGATAGACGAAAAGCTAAACTTCAAACATCTAAACACCGTATGCGAGAAGGGAACCAGGGTTTTGCACAAAATTGCCAGAATAGCACAGAAAGATTTTAGGATCCCTCTAACAAGTGCTAAGCTATAGTTAAATAATGTTATAATGACAATAATAACGTACGCTGCCAGCACCTGGGCAGAAAAACTGAAACTTGGCTCAGTTCAGACAAAGATCCGCTCAACTCAAAGGGCAGCAATACTCAGGATAAATGGAGCCTTTGGCACCACCTCAATTGACCCGTTCCTAGTTATCCTGAGCCTTCTGCCCGCCAATCTTCAAGTGATAAAGACAGCGGCTAGGTACTGGCTCAAAAAAAGGTGATCCAAATATGGTCTACAAGATACTGGGAATAAGACTGACGACGAAATCTGACATAACAGAGCATATCTTAAACCTTAGGTAGATAGAAGGGACACCTCCACTAAAGGCAGAGGAACTTATCAATTCCTGCCTAATGTTATATTTTGCCGACAAAGTAGGTACTTTTGTCCTTCCAGAGGTCTCATACACTTCCTTACTGGACATGGACCTTATCCTACATACCGTGAAAGAATTAATAGAAGAAATACATCAGATTGCATCTGCGGACAGACAGGGACATCTGAACATATTATCTTAGATTGTACTATAACAAGAGTCCAACTACAACCATTGAGGTACAACTACAAAACAAAAACATAACACACATTTTACAAAACCTAAACGACTTTGACATTCTTAACGAACTCTGGGAGAAAGCTTCCATTCTGGCAAAGATAATTTACCCATAACAACATACTATACAACCCTAATCTTGAGCAATTCTACCACCCACGTTTTAACCGAATTAACCCAACATAAATTCGCACCGCAAAATAAATTCAGACATAAAACTAGGCTGCAGAAACGATTACCGTAAAATTCCTTCAGCACATCATATATCTAAAACTTAAAATCATTTTTTTAAATGCATTGCACACCAAAAATTCCACACATGCAGTTTTAAAACACACATAAGCAATTCATTACGTATCACAATACATGACACAAAATATAAACCTATGTATTACACAAACAAATGATACAACCTGTAACACATACAAATAATATTACAAACAGCTTCAAAACAAATTCACATATTATCATAATTCCCAAATACGCAACGTCATACTAAATTAACTATTTCAAAACATACTACACATGACATTACCACATTTCCTAAACATGCAGCCACATAAACTTAATTAGAAAACTTACAAATTCACAATCATGTCATAAGAGGCCGAACCTGACGTCAAACCAAGACGTCAGCAATCGACAACCATCATCGCTTCCTACTTCGCAACCTGCCGCGAAGTGATATCCTTTTATTTTATTTTTCGCTCTCGCTTAGATGATTCTTTTAAAAACTTTCATTAGTGATAGTGATCGGTGATGGTGAACAAAGTGATCCTAACACTTCGAGACCGTAATGGCGGTTTTGTAGCATCTTCGATACTTAGGAGCCATTACTGGAACTCTCTTAATTTTACGTTTGTAAATAAAACTTTTATTTTTCAGACATTTTAAAACACAAACAAAAGATGGAATATACTAAACATAGGAAATAACTAAATAAGGAAAGAGCACTAGACGGGCCTAGCGAAGCAACACAAATAGAAGAATAGGAATAGTATTAGAAATTTTTAGAACAAGTTATAGTTTTTAAGCAGCTACCAAATTCCCTGGCATTCCCGGAGGGCCGTAGCCGCCACTTATAAAAAATTAGTTAATATGTTAGTTATTAAAATTACGGCCCGTTATTAATATTAGAAAACGAGCAACTGTTAAATAAAGAGTTTTGAATTTTGAAATTTGAATTTTTGTACACTTTATCCAAGAGGAACATTCGTATGATCCTCCATTTTCTAATGAAATAATTTCTATTTCTAATAATCTTTCCAAAATTACACTTGCTGAGAGCTTCTATATTAAGAAAGTTTTATTATCTAATCAGAATCAAATTATAAATGAACAAATTCCCGATGTCAGCTTACTTTTGTAAACTTTAATTTTAATTGTATCTTTAAATTAATATTAAGTAACCTATTTTATTAATTCATTTTATAAATAGATATTTATACATATATTTCCTTCGTTCATTTATTTTTCAAGTAAGTTTAATTTATTTTTGTTATAACAAAGACAAAATTTGTCATTTTATTTGATTTCCAAAATTTATTATTTCATTTCAATTTATAGTTATTGTTAATTTGCGAGTTTTACTATGTTTTTATTATCTATTTGTTTAATGCATTAGTTTTATAGTTTGATAAGCTAATTCTTGATAATTTAAAAAATTTTTTAACTTCTTCAAATTGTTAGTTTTAGTTGTTTTCTGACGATGGAATTCCTTTTTCTTAAAAATTATTAAACCGAAACAATTGCCAAAATATTTCAATATTCGTTTATTTGGGTGAAGACGAGTACTTAATTTAATATTCTATATGGATACGCCCAACTTTACGTTATACTATTGAGCCTAAGGTAATTTGTATTTATATTGTATTCATATATATTTTGAAAATTGTGTTTTATTCCTTATTATGCATTATGCTGACATTAATAATTCCCCATGCATTGTTTTTTATAAAATTAAGATTCTATTAAAGGTTTCCAAAATAATTTATTTCTAAATAGTCGAATGCGCGACAAATTTACATTTATTAATATGAAAGAATTTCTTATATACCTTCTTAACAGTTTCGAATATTGATAGTCACTTCTAAGTCAAGTTAGAAGATCATTTTTAATCTCAAGTTTAGCAATCCCATGAAATGTTTGTTAACTGATATCTTAAAATATAAATTTACGCAATTCGATCTATGTGAATTCTTTAAAGATGCATGTCTAGGTCATTACTAGGAAGTTCTTGTTTTGTAGTCAAATTCGAGTTCTTTTATTGTCGAAAATATCCTCCTGTTGATAATGCTGTTGAATGTAGTGTCGCCTTTAATCACAAATAACGCTAAAATAACTGTAACTGAAGGTTAGCTGATTTATGCTGAATTTTTATCTACCTATAGGTATTAAATATGTAATCATTAATTAGAGAGTTAATTGTAAAGGCATAAACAATATGTAATTCCAAATTTATATATTCTTTCCTAAAATACCTATACGTTGTATACTACATTCAAATTGTAATTAATTCATCACGTCCTAAAAACTAATGATTTTAATTACGAAATGTTTTATAATGACGTCACGCCTTTCCATCGTTTGTTAGTCGTTCCTTTATCTGACCGGCAGTGGTTTTCTGCGTCACCTCGGATCTTTTGCTTTCGCAACACTCATTCTTTTTATTTGAAATTTTTATAAAAACAGCATTAATTGCATTTTTAATTGCTCTGCAGCATTTAATAAGCCAACTTCACTACAAAATGGCACCATAGAACTGAAAATAACTTTAGTTACGTATTAATCTAATTTAAACGATTTTCGAGTTGACAAATTATATTGTTAAATTTTGTTTAATAAGCCGGTGTGAGACAGTCACGATTTTAAATATAGCAACACTGCTTCGTAACATAATATATAGAATACACGTCCAAAATTTATTTCACAGAATTATACTTCTATATGATATACATATATACATATATAGGGTATTTTGGGCAAAAAAAGCATTATTTAACACACGTGTACCAAGGCTCTTTGTAGACATAAATTTTTATAACTTTTTAACCTAATTAAAAAAAATTGTAAATTTTCGCATAAAAATCTATCATGCATACCTTTTAGTACTAAATGCACTCTTGAAAACATAAATACCACTTTGTTTTGTTAACAAAGTATCGGTTTAGATTTAGTATAAATATTCTTTTTCGAGTCAAGGTCTCCAGCTGTTTGAATAGCAAGGAATCTAACGTATTTCTGTGCATCATCTAAATTTGCTCGAACTATAACACTATTGTATATTAACTACAAGTAGGTATGCATTAATTATTATAAACTTATTTGGCAAATGTTTGAAATTGACGCATGTTCAAACCACATTAATTTATACGAAGTTATTTTTTACTGCAAATAAATTACGTTGCATTTTATTAAATCTATTTAGCTTTTAGATTTTTAATTATTATCACAAAGTTTGAATTATGTATACAACACAAGTGATTACAGAATTAATAGTAAGAAGATACTTATAAAGATACTCATCAAAAAAGTTTAATTTCATGTTAAAGCAACTTTGTAAAAGCGAAACCTAGTTAAATGTTATTGTTAGTTATTTATCCAAAATTTAAAATAACTCAATGACTAAATGAACTGTATATAATCCAAATTAAAAGGTAATACTTCCTACCTTAATGAGCTGAACCGGACGAATCTTCGGGTTGATAAGTAAAGGAAAGAGCTGGATAAGGATTGAAGTATTTCTACTCCCTTGGTACTCCAAAAAACTAAAAATTATTAAATCTTCCGTGCTAGTGGATAACGTGCTAAAAACTCCGTGGTTGTATTAAAACTAACTTTATGCTTATAATTTGAAGGTCAAAACTAAAGCCGGTGCGGCGTAAACATCCTGCCACCCCCTAAAATTTAATTCAAATTAAAGAACAAAAGGCAAACCATTCTAACTTAATTATAGGGCAATTAATGAAAAGAAAATAAAATAAACTGAAAATAAATTATATATTATTGCTCTTTCACTATTGGAAAGGGAGCGGTGACAAGTTTGCAACTGGTCGCATGTACGTACTGTTTTTGGTATCAATGAGAGCAACCCGGGAAATTACATCTTTTCCGGGAAATAATTTTTGAATTATAGCTAAAAGCCATTGCAAAGGGGAGATGTTATCTTGCAAAATTATAACTATCATTCCTATTTTGGCCGCATTAACGTTGGAATTCCATTTCTGCCTGATTTGAAGAGTAAATAAATATTCCATGTGCCACCGTTTCCCGTAGTGTTGCACCATGGAATCTAAAGCTAACAGTATTCAATTGATAGACAGATATACTACCTTCAGGTCGAAATCTCCATAACACTCGTTGAAACTGTCGATGGGGTTCAATTATTTCAATCATTCGGTATATTTGCTTTATATTTGCGGTCATTGCAATGGGATATAGACGAAAAGACAATAGCAAGGATCCTAAATTGTTTTGTAATTTAGGGTGTAACGAGTGTCCTTCCGAACCCCTTTTCCGAATATGGTAAATGCAGGGATTCAAAACAAACACCGTAACTTGTATACCTCAGGTTAGCTCTAATAAG
>JAHWXV010328046.1:0-14550 GCA_024586415.1 Phrixothrix hirtus
GAGAAAACTAGTGAATGGGTGAGAGTAGTGATAGTAGGATTGGTAGGTAATAGTGGGCTGGTGTGGATACTGTAGAGTGCTGGGAGTTTAGGTGAAGGGCAGTGGTAGTAATAGGGGTTGGTGTATGGGTGCATGCTGTGGTTGTGAAGGTGGAGGCTTGGTATTGGGTTTTGCGTACCCCGCTAAGGGAATGTAATGACTGGTAGTAGTAGTAGAAGGAAACATTAATGTTCAAAGTAACACAAGTACTGTTATTAGCTACATTTAAAATTCCTTCAAACATTGAGATATTTTTAAAAATGAAAAACGTGACACTACGAAAATAATTTTTACTACTTTATAAGTAATTTCTTTTAATATCCTAAAAGTTCAATCAATTTTCGACTTTAAAGTGCAGTTTATAGTGTAAAATAGGGTTCCACCATCTGTACAAAATGTATTAAACTTTAATTAGTAAAGAGGTTATAAACTTTGCTGTAAATTACTTCGTAATTTTTCTTAAAAATTGTCATTTTTATGTCATGGGTATCTTAATTTCTAGGCTATTTTGAAATAATTTCTATATTTCATTGCACAGACTGATCCTTTACAAATGTCATGAAGTACTAAAGGTGGCCTGATAATTCACTTGAAGTAAGAAACATATGAAATCAGTTAGCCTGAATTACATTGCCTTAGATCGGGAGTAAATTTCATTATGGCGTCTATTTCCCGTTCTTAATATAAAGAACGTTACTGTTTTCAAAACAAACTTTATTCAACGTAATCACTTTTACCTCTATACATTTAGCCCAAGGCTCACAGAACAGTTCGAAGCCTTTCAAAATATTCTCTATTTTACTCTGCAAACCACCCTTCTGCATTATTGCCTTATTCCCTTTGTGACTTTTTAATGTTTGAAATAGATACGAATAGGTAGGGGGGCTCTAAATTCAAAGAAAACTTCATCAATGTGCACATTTGGAACTTTTTTCGAAACTTGTCTAATAATATAGAATAATGGGGAAGGTAGGGGAATTTCGTGCACTTAAGGAAGGTCATCCATTGCTAGCAAACGAAACTGATTTGAAAAACTAGAATTTACGTGACATATAAAGCATTAATTAAGGAGTGGTTAGCAATTTAGTTATTATTTTAATGATTATAGTATTTCAGTTTTTTTATTATTTTTAAAATATTGCGCATAGTATGGGGTAATATCGAGCATATTAAGAAGGATATTGAAGCTAAGAATTTGTTTAAAAACAATTTTTAAAGTAATTAAATAAAAACAAGAGATTTTTTCTTAAAATATGGTTATAGTTTTTCTAACTAAAATTTTAGCACTCTTTTTTCGCTTCTTTTCATATTATGCTTCCTATACAAGTCACAAGTGTATTTTTCTGCAGAATCCCAGCCACTGCATTCCTGGTATGCCCATCTGCCACAAACTACGCACTGAAACCACATTTCTTGATCACGACCAAATTCTTCATAATAAATACATAAATTGTCAACATCCATAAAATCTTCTAGCTGAACATCATCATCATCATTCATTACATCTATCATATCAATGTCTGATTCTTCAGTTTCTGTCCCACTTTCAACCACCTTTTTTAATTTTATTCTCTTCACAATTTTCTTTATGTTGGCATTAGTTTTTCTTGCAGTGTCTTCAGTGCTTTCGACTCTTTTTTTACTTTTTCTTTCATAAGTTGAACTTTCATAGGAGTGCTTGTTAAAATTTGCGAGGTCCACTTTTTTTAATTATTTTACGAATGCCTTTTTTGGAATTAGAGCCATATCTAATGAACTTTGTATTTCGGAATTGTTAAGTGCTGACGTACTTGCTACTAGGTTTTCTAGTGTTGACGTTCTCTCTGGGTCTACTAATGCTGATGTACTTGTTATTGGTTCTACTTGGTTATCATTTTCCAATTCACATTCAGCGCTTACGGCTCTAAACTCATCAGCTGGAGCAAAATAATCAGCTGTAAATTTATCTACATGGTGGGGAAATATACCTGTAGACTGAAACCCAGATACTGCTTTCTCCATTGTAGCCACCTTGGCATATTGTCACGGTCTCACCCTGACGTGTAAATATTTATTTATGATTTGCGTATATTTGTTTAAGTACTCCCTGTACATCTGTATATAATTTCCTTTATAATAAATATGTATAGAAGTTTTGACATTAAACAGTTAAAATTCGTTTCTGTGGGTATTTAAATATATTTACCTTAATAAATAATTCCTTTGGTTATATTTGTATTTAAAAACAACGATTGCTTCTAATTAATAGAAATAATTTAGAGTATTCCATGCATATAATTTACTTGTCCAGTAAGTGTCGCTATCTGGTGTCGAGGTTTATAAATATAAAATTCGATTTACAACTTTAAATGAAATAGAATACATCTCGCACTTTTTGTCCGTTTTTTTGAGTATGGATCGCCCTTAAAGAACACTCTTTATTGCTATATTTAAAAAAGGCGTTGTTCGTTTCGACACAACAGGGATTTATTCCTTCGGTCCTAATTATTAAGATGTGCTGAGCTGACTTCCGATGGTAATTATGTCCTGAGGCGGAGATGTAATTTTGGCTGTTCATTAAGCCCTTATGGACGTACCTGGTGCCGAAGTATGGATTACCTAAGGTCGTAATAAAAATCTTAATTTGTTCATTTCTAATTAATTATTTAAATAATGATATCAACTTGTTTTGTATTGTCGAATAATGCTGGCTAACATGTGCCAAACCTGATAAGCGTTTCTTCTTACAATTTAAAGCTTTACTATAAATTTCACGTACTGTAAATAGAATTATTTGTTAGCTTCTGAATTAAATGTGCTCGTTATGTAAAATAATTGCGTCGACATTACTTTGGTTTTCAGAAATAATTTAGTTTTATCCAAATGATAATTAATAGCTTCTCAATCACTGCAAGATAAAAGTTTACAGCGATAATCTGTCTGAAGAACTATTTTTGTTAAATTCATTTTCAATATACAGGGTATGCATAATACATACAGGCAATATATATATATATATATATATTTCTCTAGAGAAAGGGTATTAAGCGCTAGTTCTTGTTGCTTTTGACTTAATTAAGGTTCATATCTAGTCTGCAAATGAAGGGACTTCTTTAGATGTTTTTTTGGCATCTTTATTGCGTGCATTATTTAGCTTGCACTTGCGAATATTTATTTTCATGTTCATATTTTTAAATTTTGTTTACAACTTACTGACGCTATTATTTTTGACAATAATTAAGTAATTAAATTTTAGCTTTCAATATTTTTGTAATACTTTAACCTGTTCTTTTAATTTAAAGAACGTATTGTTCATTGTAACTTTTCTTGTGTAACTAAGATGTTTAACTTTGAAGTAATGTTATACCATACTCATTAGATACGAGGTCTTGTCATGATACTCTAGGTTAGTTTCGATCTATAAAAAGCATATTAGTAACCATTTTGCTTGATAAACATGTCCTTTACTAGGATATAAAATTAATGTCAATAAATACGACAATTAAAGTAAGAAAATACTAGGTTAGCTTTGATCTATAAAAAGCAATTCATTTATCATATTTGATTGTAAAAGGCGTCCTTAACCAGGACATAAACTACTGTTGATACTTTAAATTTTTATATACCATGTTATGCAATTTGTGTACACTTTATTTCTTTGACTTTGGGTTTGAATAAATACCCATTTATAGGTTGAAATTAACTCATGATTTCTTAAGACCTTCCTTTTTCTACTTCGCTTGTATTTAGGATTTCTTAGGACTACTGTTCCGGATGCTGAACAAGTGCTGCAGTTAATCTTATTTTAGATGGACATCTTGTCATTCAGGTGTTGCCTGTTGCTGTTAATGTGAACGACTGGCGCCCTACTCATACTTTACTTTCCTTGCTTTTATCTTAGGAAAGCGTCGACTTAATTCGAGCCAGAAGATTCACGCCGAGAAGAATATTTTGTTGCAATTTTTTACCACCATAAGCTACACCATACCCCCACCCCTACTCTACCGATTTGATTCTGAGCTAGTTAACATGGCAATGTGCTTTATTAAATAAACTGGCAAGTTCATGCATGTTTATTTTTCATGAGCTGTTACCTTTAAATGAAGATCGCATGCACGATAAAATGCATTTTTAATAGGACCATAAAACGACACGTCCGACGGTTGAATCTTGTGTGAAGTGTGGGGCGGAAGTGACTCAATATAGATATGATATTCTTTGCAGAATTCATACATGTTTAAGGAAATGTGACTTCCATGGTTGTCGCAAACCAGTAAAACTGGGCCATCTATAGAAGCTTTAGCATACTTGTTAAAGTGCTTCAACCAATTTAGAAATAAATTTTGCTTGATCTAACCATTGACAGAACAGTGGTAGACAGCACCTACAGGGCACCCAATCTCCAAGATAACACTTATCCGCTTACAAGGATAAATGAACATTGGAGGATATATTCTCCTGCAGCATTCATGCAACACAAAACGGTAACATTCTTTCCCATTTCGGCGGATATGGCAACTCCAGCCTGTTTCGTACCTCGAGCTGCATACATTTTTCCACTTTTATTTGGGACATTGGTAATTCCTGTTTCTTCACAATTATATACCCTATTTGGAGCGAAGTGAAAATTAGACTAGTGTTTCTAAATTGGAAGAAAGTTTAATTTCTTCAGCGTTAAATGAACTAATCCGGTTGATGATTGTGCCTTCAGGCTGTCGAAGACTTATTTGCGGGTTTCTTTCGATAAAGAGATCTAGCCAGTCTTTGGCCGTGAGCTGTTTTTCATTATTAAAAACATGCTTTATCCCATTTCTTGATGCAAAGTCATGAGCTATTTTTCTGAGACTCCGAGGAGTCACTCCATAAAAAAGTTTTGCTAACTTTATTACATATTCTACCAGTTATTGTTCTTGTTGGGGAGTAAATGTAGCTTTTTTACCTAAACTTACATCAGTAACGGACCCCACATGTTTAAGTTTATCTCGCAGGGTAGATTCTGGAATATTAAAATCGCGCACCGCTTTTAGAATAGATGATCCTTCTTCAATCGCTTTTAATGCTCTTTTCAGAGCATCTGAGCTCCAAGATTTTTTCGGTCAATCGTTTAGTGGTCCGTGGCATTTATCAAACAAAGAAATATCGCATACCTGCGCGATATTACCCCAATGTGTACTGCAGCAGAAACTTGTTTATATGAAAAAAAAACGGTTGAAAATTTACTACAGTTTAAATCTAAAATTATTTAAAAGGATCACTGAACCTATACTAAGTAGATACATACATCTAAGTAATAAAGTACGGCTTACCTTAATTCATCAACAAAAGCACAATATTATAATATACACATGCTTTATAAATAAAACGGTATTCTAACGTAGTTAAATGAGCAACCGCTAGGTGACAGTACTATTCACATTTAATAATTATCTCTCAGACTGGCACACAGTCGGTGCGCGATATTACCCCTTGCGCGATATTCCCCCACTTTCCCCTACTCCTCCAACATAACATTTCCGTATTCTAAGCAATCCGACGCAATTGTTTTGCCCTTGTCCCAAATTGATGTAAAAGCTGCTTATTTTTGGAGATGGAATTTCTTTAACTGGCAGAACCAGTGTGTTTTTACTCTTTTAAAAATTCTTATGCTGCTAGATAAATCCACGGTTCATCCGTAGTTACAACAGAATTTAAAAATTCGGAGAATCCTCTTCAAAATGGCTGCAAAATTATTTGAATGTTATCACCTCGGCCCGCTTCTGTTCGGAATTCAGGCATTTAGATATTTATTCGGCAGACATTGTTCTTATACGCAAATTACGACGTACAGTGTGAAAGATGCATGTTTAAGAAAGTTTATAGTATCTGTTATATGTTAAAGCCCAATTAGTCGTTCCGCCCGACACATATCATGAACGGTATCCACATTTTCAGGAGTGAGTACAGAAACATGCTGTTGACGTCTGTTCTTCCATTATTAAATTCGGAAACCCAATTTCTTATGGTGGCAATGATCCTTCAGTCAATAATATCCGCATAAAGTTTCTTACCCAGTATCCCCTTGATAGACAGCCGCCGACCGACACTCAACTTTATCAAAATTGAGATTTTTAGCGGGCGTTTTCTTTACACGTTCAAAATATGTAGTCCGTTAAACATTTAATCGCAAAAATTGGAAAAATCATTTGTCAAACACCGTACCTGTCCTAAAGGTAACCGCTTTCGATTTGGTTTAGTTCCAATTCTGACTTTCACGTTCAAAATTTTAGCGACTTTTGTGCGCGGTGCGTGCAAGCAATTTTAGCGGTTATTCTGTTGGTGGTTCATGTTGGCGGTGTCTGGTTGCCAATGAAAAACCGCCGCTTCTAGAGGAGGTGCTATGACAAGGATCACGAGCAGTACTACTACCACACCCAGAGTCTAAGGTGTGTACACAAAAACTCTTCACTGGGTATTGAGGTATGGAAGGGAAGAAGAAACCCACGAAGCACAGCAACCTGCAATTCAACAGAACGTTCAACACAACGTCGTATAAAGCGGTAACTGCCGTGAAGCCCTATTAACGCTGGAAGCAACAGAGGAATCCACAGCTAGGCCTGAAAAAGTTCATCCCATCATGCTTCGGGATGAGGATGACACTATAAGGCACACTTACCCGTCAACAGTTATATTTCCCGAAAGCCCGAAAGTTTTCTGAGGAAATATAAATCCAACCTAAATCCGACCGCTTACAAGTAGGCGTAAACAATTTCATACCTACCTAAGGATTGTTCTACGAAGCAAAACTGTCAAGACAGCTCCCTTTAAACTACACTATGACGTCATTTCCTTCAGGAAAGTGCGCAAAGATCAGGAGCGCCACCCTTGCCGTCCCTTCATATATATATCGCAAGGTTGGGAACGGTCCAGAAGATCTTCGACCTAAAAATTCTCCTACACCTGACCATCAAGGTGGAAGATACATGCAGAATAAAACAAACAATTTTATAATTACAATTTTCCTTTATTTATAAACTGTTTGACAGCTTAAAGTCAAGCCCTATTTGATAATAACTAATAATCCCCCTATTAACCTCTTCCGCAACCCATAGGGCAACCTCTGAGATGTGGGAGAGTATCTATTTCTACTGTGTTATTTCAAAGAAATATTAAATCCGGAGTGCTTAACCTGTTACAGGTTTATTCATTTATTCTGTTCTTTCATCTACGATTTGTTTTTCTGGTTTTATTGTTTCTTTCTCAAAATTAATTATGTTAGTTCATTAAATGTTTGTATTGCTGTTTTATACTTACGAGAGTAATCTCTAAATTAAAGACCGTTCGGTTGTAAAAAATGTATTATCAAAACTTTATAAATATTTTTGTATTTCTCTTAAAATATATACATTCTATTAGTGCTCTACATAATCACTACATAAATTAAGACATTTATCTAAATGATTCACCAGCTTCAATATTACTTCGACATATTCTTTTGCCACCAGTCCATTTGGCCACTGATTAACAGCCTTTTTAAGTTCATTGTCACTCGTGAACTGCAAATGGTAATTAAAAAGAGCTAAGTCCGGACTATATAGTGGATGATCGATAATTTCCCATCCAAATTTCCTTAGTAAGTCACGTGTCGTGCCTGCAACATGTGAACGTGCATTATTGTGCAGCAGTACGACGCCGTCGGCCAGTCGTGCACGTCGCCGATTTGAAATGGCGCGACGTAACTTACGAAGAGTTTCGCAGCAGGTTTCTGCATTTACAGTCGTTTCACGTGGTATAAAGTCAATCGACAGTATGCCAAACGGATCCCAAAAAACTGTGGCCATGACTTTGTGTCCAAATGGCGGTGGCTTGACCTTTGTTGGTTTCGTTGATGATTGAGGACGACGCCATTTACTTGACTGCCGTTTTCGTTCTGGCTTGTAATACGCAATCCATGTTTCATCGCCGGTTACAATTGAATTAAGGAACTCATCGCCATTTTCTGAGTAGCGCAACAGAAATTTGGAAGCAGATCCCGTTCGGATTTGTTTGTGACATTTTATTAAGAAGTACGGCACCCAACGTGCACAAACCTTTCTGAAGCCTAAATGGCCACGCACAATGAGACCAGTAACAGCTATTGAAATGTCAAGAAAACGAAGAGCCAGATCAAAAATTGTTATGCGACAATCGTTTCTGATTTCATCATCGACGCATTTCAAC
Source organism: Phrixothrix hirtus (assembly GCA_024586415.1). NCBI lineage: Eukaryota > Metazoa > Arthropoda > Insecta > Coleoptera > Phengodidae > Phrixothrix > Phrixothrix hirtus. The sequence continues at coordinate 8,215 of JAHWXV010328046.1, forward strand.
AAGTCCACGTTGATTATCGAGGATCTCCTCGAACGTTCTTCATCATGAACATTAATTCTGTTATTTCTAAACCTTTCACACAATTTTCGCACATTTCTTTCATTCATTACATTATCACCTTACACCGCAACCAACTGCCTATGAATTTCAGCTGGCTTTGGTGATTTAAAAAACGTATCACTTCATGTATTTCACAATCGGTGGCGATATCGATTTTCTGAGTCACTTTAAAGCGTAATAACTCACACGTAAACAAATGTACTACAATGCAACAACTGACAGACTACAGCGCAGTGTGTATATTACTAGAGTGGCATTCATCCATACAAGTTTGCCAAGCTCAAGGAGAAAAATTTCGCAGTGGCCTTTAATTTAAGGATAACCCTCGTAATTTTAAAACTATTACTAATCAGTATGAGTCTTTCCAGTAGTTTCATTTTAGTATCTTATATACTGCAATGCTTGTGACCACTGCGGCACTGCGTTATCACGCCGATATCATTAATCACTACGAATTTTGTTTATAGTTTCAGAAAGTCATGCCTAAGTAATGCTTATAGTTCCATAATAATTCTTCTAAGATGTTGGTTGGAAATCGTTATTTTTTATTTTTTGCTTGTAATGAGTTTGATGTCTTTGAAATTTAACTAGGTTTTGATTTAGTCAGTCATTTTGTACTATCCTACTTTGTCCATTGTAGGGGCGTGAAACTAATTGTAAATGGATTATTTAAAGTATTTCCGGTCGTTGATATTTGCAATGCATGCAGAGTCTAGTTTTTAGAATGTCAAAGATTTTATTATCAATTTATGGCTTGCTTATATGTTTAGGTTAATTTTATGGATTTTGGGTATTTTTTAATTTGGCTATTGCTCTCTTGCCAAGATGGAACTCTCTGTCAGTTATTTGTTATTGTAAGATTTTGTTCGTTGTTTATGATTTGTAGTGCTGTTTTGCTTTGTAGGGGCGTTTTGTACTGATATAGGTATCCGGCTATGATATTATGCTCCGTGGTTACGTGATCCGCGACTCTGACTCTCCGCAGATGCACAATGAGTCTTCTTCCTTATTTGTCCTTTGTAAATATGTTGGAAAAGCACCATGAATAGCTCCTGGAAGGTCAGAAGCATTTGCTACGCCTACTAAATCTAATGTCAGACTAGAGAGAATATTCTTCTTCCCTTTGTGGATTCCTCCCATATTATGATGTTTGTAATATCTTTCTTATTTTGTTATTCTCGCCTTTTTATTGACCGGTAGATACGCGGAGATAATTCCCAAGATCACTAAAAAAGGATCTATGCACATGGGGCCGAAGAGCCCCGTGGTTCTAAGAATTGCTCCCATTTAAGGACTTTCGGGTTTTATTTATTAGCCGTGACGTAATGATTGCCATTTTTAGGTTTTTATGTATAATCCTGCGCAGTGTAACGGATTTTTAAAGACTTTCTAAGCAATTCTGGCAATTTTATGCACAATACTAGTCGATTCAGCGCAGGTTGCTCTTTAAATATGTTCTATAAAGCTTTTTTTTCGTCCATTATAACTGCTAAGTATCTAGTGCTCTTTTCCCTGTAGATTTTTGTGTGTTCTAGTTTAATACCTGGGTTTACACCTCACGAGGGTATAAATTGTCTTTTACAGTGAGATTTTAACTTTTATCTCCTCGCACTAATCTTTATTTCGGGATAGCATGTTATTCGTCTTGATTTCTGGCTCGCTACCAACTTCTGCTTCTAGGAGTAAAGCAATATCCTCTGCATAGTCTGTTACGTTCATTACTTATTCTTTTTGTTCGAGTGACTGAAACAGGTCGTCTATTACTATGTCCCAAATTAGGGCGCCGCAGAAGGAACCCTAAGGGCATCCTTTGATTGGTTTTTTTGTGATTCTGCCGTGCAGATATCTGAGTGTGGTGCACTTGTCCTGACAATAACGTTTAATGCCCTTTACTATATATCTTTTCCGATGTTCATTTTCTGGAACCCTCAGTTAGGTGCAAGCCACCAAATATTGACGAATGAGCTGTTTATGCCTATGTAAGCGAGTACCCTATATTTTGTTTCGCTTTGAGAAATATAGCGTCAGTCAGTCGCGCTTGAGAGATCGTCGAAGTAAGACCTGTTGAGGTTAGGTTCGATAAAGTGCGCGTGTTGTACCTTAGACCCCTTACTCGTAGAGTAGGTGAGTTGGGTGCAACAAACTAACCGAGTACAAGTGCGAAAGACAGCAGTGAGTGAAGAGCAACGACATCGTTAAACCACCGAAGTAAGTAATAACTAAAATGGACGCCACCAAATCGAACAAATAAAAGATCCTAGAAGTAAAGAAAGAGATGGTAAAATACAAAGAAGCAGCAAAGAAGATTGATGAAAGCATGCAAACGTTAACGAATGAATTGGTCAGGCTCAGAAGACTGGAAGAAAACCAAGGCTGCTTTCAAGACAGAACTGCCAAACGAAAGAAGTCAGAAGACGAGGAAGAAGACGTGACATCCCAAGATATGGAAACTGAACAGATTCCGAACTCACAGGAAACGTAATGGACTCAAAGCCTGTCGGAGGACACAGAGGAATTCCCGCCTTTGAAAATTCCTGCCAGAAAGGTGAGTGAACCTCTTACTCCACAGGTAGAGAAGATAAGAAGACCCCCGCGCATCGTCCTAAGAAATAAGAACTCGTACACTCAAATAAAATTAGTGGCGGAGGAAAATAACGTAGCCGTCACCAAAGCTTTGAACACTCCAGAGGTGATAAAAATGTTCACTGATTCCCCAAAGGAGTTCCGTTTACTAAGACGAATTTTAGAAGAAATGGACGAGCGATGCCACATGTTCCAACTCCCAGAGGAGAAGGAGTTAAAGGTGGTTATCCGAGGGATACCAGAAGACATAACGGAGGAGAAAGTCCTCCACGAGCTGAATAATGGAGAGTACGAAGTCAATACAGCAAAACATCTATGAAATAAGTATCGAAAATTCCCTCTAATGTTACTAAACTGCCCAAAATCAGTCAAAGGGAAAATACTTTCGAATTAAAGGACATTCTACAAATCCGAGTAACCGTCGAGGCTAAGAGAGGTCCAACACGCAGCACCCAATGTTACAGGTGTCAATTATTCGGACAGGTCTCGTGTAGGTACACTGCAACATTCAGACGCTTAAAGTGCGCAAAAGAGCATCCAACATTTAAGTGCGAGTTGAGTCCAAACTCGGTAACAAGGGGCTGGAATTGTGGGGGCAGCACCGCGCTAATTTTAAACAATGTCCCCAGAATTTAGAATTTCAAAAACGAGAGAAAATGGAATACATATGAAACAAAATTAAACAGTCCGAAGTCAAACCAGGAATAATTTACGCGTGGAGGGTGTCATCAAGATTAGTAGACTCTTCAGCGAGTAATGAAGATCTACCACCAAAAATGATGTAAGCGCAAGAAAATGTCCTAAAAAAGATGATTTCATCGATCATTACCCAGATAATCAAAAAGCAAGGACCACAATGCGTCATTTTGAATGCAAATGGAATCCCTAAGAAAAGGGAAGAAATAGAGTATTTCCTTAAACAAGAAGAGATCCCAATTACTTTCATTACGGAGACTCGCCTTAACAAAGGCGACAAATTCTGGCTAAACGGTTACAATATCATTTGATCTGAAAGGAAAGAAAGGAGAAGCGGTGGAGTAGCCATTGAAATTCACAAGACTATATGTGCAAAACCACTTCCCACAATAATAAACAAGGAAAAATCTAAACTGGGGGCGGTCGGAGCAGTTAGCAAGATCAACGACAAAGAAATAAATCTCATAGCGGTATATAACCCTCAAGCAACATGCTTACAAATGAAGACATGACGTTAATTGCAATATTCGGGCCGTCGATAATAGCTGGAGACTGGAACGGCAAAAACATATGCTGGGATTGCAGATCCACGACCATAAACGGAAAAATGCTACAAAAATTCGTAGCACAAAACACTGATACTTCAATAATCGCCCCAAACGACGCTACAATAATTCCAGCAGGAAAAAGAGGTGGCATCTTAGACATCGGTCTCACGCACCAAATAAAATGAAATTTACGGCAAAAACAAGCCACGTCCTAAGCTTCGACCACTTTCCGGTCATAATAGAATCGCCGGGAAGAATCGAAAAAGAAAAAGGGACTACAAGACTAAGAACCAACTGACTTAAGTTTTCCTATAACTAGAAGCATACGAACCGCACAGCGAGATTCGGAATAAAAATCAAATTGAAGAAGCAGTGGAAAAACTAACAACCTAATTCAGACGAAGCTAAGAAGGAGCCAGAAAGTAATAAAAAGCACCTACCTAAACCAATAGGGTCTATCTGCTGGTGAAAAATCAATAGTCAAGGAAAAGAACACAGTTAAAAAACGGTGGTCAAAATTCATAAATCCGCAACACAAAATTATCCTAGCAAGAAAGCAAAAAAAGTTGACAAGATCTTAGCAAACAGAAATAAGGAGAGCTGGGATACATTACTAGGTAAAATGGAGGAAGAGGGACACCATCACTTGTAGAAGCTCCTCAAAAAATGTAAATCCGAAAGAGATCCGAACTCCTCCATAGAGTGCGAGGGTAAGAGACATTTTTCAGTCTAGGAAAAGGCCGAAGCTATCAGCCGACACCTGGAAGGTAAGCTCAAAAACAAAATCAAATCCTCGTCTAAAAACATAGCGAACCTGGCAAACAAAGTATCAGACCTCATTCCATTCATTAAAGCGGAAGAGGTACTACAAATCTCATTAGAAGATTTAAAAACTAAAATTAAGACATCCAAGACAAAGAAAGTTCCAGGTCCAGACGAAATTGCGATTAGGGCCCTAAATGTTCTTCCAGAAATAGCACTAAACGATCTGGTACGCATCCTAAATGCAATTTACACAATTGGGCATTATCCAGAAGAGTGGAAAAATCCATAATAGTTACAATCCCTAAAAAGGACAAGAACCCGGTGCTTCCGAAGAATAGAAGACCCATAAGTCTTATAAACGGAATGGCAAAGACTTCGGAGCACTTTGCGAACAAAAAAATGTACCAATACATGGAAGCAAACGACATGATCTCAGACAGCCAATTCGGCTTCAGAAAAAAACCTGGCAACAGTACAGAAAACCTCCAATATGATCCTGCATATAAGTAAGGCAAAATAGAACCGCAATGCCCCATACGTAGGCTTATTCAACATCGAAAAAGCCTACGATAAGACTTGGAAGAATGGGGTGCTTCTGAAGATGGCAAGCAGCAAGGTCCCTCCAGATATTCTAAAATTTACACATTCATTTCTTAAAGGAAGATCGTACCAAGTAAGAGTGGGAGGAGCTATCTCCATTCCGAGAACCACTGAACAAGGGTTACCCAAGGGATCACCTATATCGCCCCTGCTGTTCAACATCCTAATAAACGACATGCCATAAGTTGCAACAGAGAAAGGGATGAAAATATTCCAATATGCAGACGACACGGCCACACTGACTACACATCATCAAAACCCAGCTGCAAGAGCCAAACAAGTACGAGCAGACAAAGCTATAAAGAAATTCCTGAAAGAATGAAGAATAGGGCTTAACCAGGAAAAGACCAAAATAATCAAGTTTACAAATAAAAGAGGAAGATCCAACCGAGTAGGGCAACACTGCATCAAAAAAATAGGAACCTATCTAGGCATAAAAATTGACACAAATCTGAGATTGGGATAACACACCAAAATGAGAGCTAAAATGACAAAAAAGATCGCATTGAAGCTATATGGAATAATAGGACCAAAAAGCAAGTTGGAACTAGAAACAAAATTAAAAATAGTGAACAGAGTGCTGATCCCATCGTTAACATACGGGGAAGAATTGTGGGCAAATGAGTCACAAGGCACAACAAAAAATATAACCACAACTCAGAACTGGTTCCAAAGAATGCTAACTAATGCTCCCTACTACGTTAGAAATGAACACATCAGAGCACAATTGAGAGCCGAAGATCTGGAAGACAGATCAAAAGTAAGAAGGAAGGCCATGCTAGAGAGACTAGTAAAGCACCCCTCCAGCAACATTAGAACATTGGCGCGTCAAATGGACGCTTAGACCAAATCAAGCCACCCTTTGCTCCCGTTAAGAGCAGGGTGCTAGCAAAGAACTCATGTATAGGTCCGGAGAGGTCCGGAACATGAAAAGAAAGGAATTTAAAAATTATATATATATATATATATATATATATATATATATTTTTATACATATTAAAAATTTTTTGCATCATCTGAGGCTCGAACTCAGGATCTTGTGCTTTCATGACACACGCTTTAACCAACTAAGCTAATGATGCCT
>JAHWXV010328078.1:0-10524 GCA_024586415.1 Phrixothrix hirtus
TATTTAGTCTTTGATTTATTTAAAAAGTATAAATTCTCACACAATAATGGAAAACGAGCAATTTTCTTTTCTATCCTCTCACTATTTTGTTGAAACATTTGCACTTTAGCGTTCTGAATAATATCAGAGACTTTCCATATTTAGTAAAGGTAAGACTTACTTGATAACAAACTACAACCATATGCCAGCTGTAAGCCCTTATATATCTGTATGATGATAAGAGTAACATATGATGAGCAGTGGGAACGGTGACCTTTAACTTACACTGGTGGGGGATCAGACACGGTAAGCATAAGATCATTGACCCAATTGTGGAGGTCATTGACCTGACCTTGACCCAATTATGGATGGGTTCATTGACCTGACCTTTACCCAATTGTAGAGGTCATTGACCTGACCTTGATCAAATTTTGGAGGTCATTGACCTGACCTGACCCAATTGTGGAGGTCATTGACCTGACCATGACCCAATTGGAGGGGGTCATTGACCTGACCTTGACCCAATTGGGAGATGTCATTGACCTGACCTTGACCCAATTGTGGAGGGGGACATTGACCTGACCTTGACCCAATTATGGAGGTTATTGATCTGACCTTGACCCAATTGTGTAGTTCATTGGCTTGACCTTGACCCAATTGCGGAGGCCATTGAACTGACCTTGACCCAATTATGGAGGGGCCGTTGACCTGACCTTGACCCAATTGTGGAGGTCATTGGCCTGACCTTGACCCCCTGCCAGAGAAGGGTTGTTCTGGATCCACAATTGGGTCAATGACCTTGACCCAATTGTGGATTCAGAACCCCCCTTCTCCTACTACTAAGGGCGATCACTGCGGTAAGCCCTGGTCGGCCCTTCTCGGGTTTGAGACCGCTTTGCTTACTCTAACTTGGAATGTCCTCCGTTTTAGAAAAGAGGCAGTGAATTTGAGAATGTATGAAGGAACTTTGCACACTGCCTTCTTTAACAGAACCCCATTCTTCCATGTCCTATCGTAGGATTTTTTGATATCGAACATCAAACATAGAGCCTTGCGTTGTTCTTTTGCCTTTTGAATGCGGTATATCATATTTGCGGCTTGTTAGACTGTTACCAGTTTCTGTCTAAAACCGAATTGACTAGTTGTGATCAAACCGTTCGAGTCCATGTGCAGTCGTAGCTTTTTGTTTGCAAAATACTCTGCTATTTTAGCCATTCTGTTTATTAAGCTTATAGGTCCACGATTTTCCGGTAGCGCTGGGTTTTTGTCCTTTTTTAGATTCGTTCCGGTTATTACTCTATTCTATACTTCAAGGTAATATCCTGGAGAACTATTTCTGGCAGTACCTTCAAAGCTCTAGTTGGGATTCCACCTGGTCGTGGGGCTTTCCTAGACTTGGATGTTTTGATCATTAATTTTAGATCTTCTACCAAGATCTATAGTGTTTCATCTATTTGGATATGCGGGATGAGAGTTGCAGTTTCGTTGTATAGTCTTTCTGTGTTTTTTGAAGAGGATTTAGCGTTATTTCTGAATTGTCCCTCTAGGTGCTGGCTAATAGCTTCAGCCTTTTCCTTGTCTGAAAATTACCGCTTGCCCTCGAATTCTTTGGGGGTGTTGGGGTCACTTTCTGCTTTACACTTTTTGAGGAACTTCCACATATAGTGGTGGTCCTCTTCCTCAATTTTATCCAGGAAATTATCCCAGTTCTCTCTTTTCGAGGTTTCCAATTGTCTACCATCTTTTGTTTTTTCCTTAAGAGCATTTTGTCCTTTGGGTTTCTGAGTCTTGCCCATCGTTTCTTAACTGCGTTTTTCTCTTTAAATAAGGCTTCTTCATCATTGTTTAGGCCCCATTGGTTTAGTTGGGTCCTTTTGGTTTCTGATTGATTTCTAGAGGGATTTTGTTTGTTTTTACTTCCTTTCCTTCCATTCTGAGACCCAAGTCGGGTCTTCCTTGGCACCTTCCTCTAAAGTGGTTGAAAGTTGGCTTGTCTTTGGCTTATGCGTCCATTTGACGCGCCATATCTTTGATGTGTGCTGTGCTGAAGTGTGCTTTTCTAGTCTTTCCACCGTATTTTGCGGCGTTCTACTGCCGTCTCTGTCAGATTTATTGCCGTTAACTGCTCTCTTATATCCATATGTCCTATGTAGAACGGTGCGTCTGTGATCCATCGTTGTAGCCAGTTTTGCATCGTGGTGACCTTCTATATTTTAGTTTCTGGCTTTCCTACTCATAATTCTTCACCATGTGCCAGTGAGGGTATTAGCACTGAGTTAATTATTTTTATTTTTGTTCTTAGTTGGACCTCACCTTTAGGGCCAATTATTCTATATAGCCTCAGGGCGTTTCGTTTTGTGATTGTGGCTCTCATTTTTATATGGTTTTTACAGTTTAAATTGCAGTCTAGTTTCACTCCCAGGTATGTGTTTACCTTCTGTATCTTGTATTTCCCCAGCATGGTGGTTTTGCCTCTTCTATTTGTAATTTTTATGATTTCCGCTTTTTGGTGGTTTAGTGTGATTTTTCACTCTTTACATTATTTTTGTAGCTTCTTACCTGCTCTTCCTAGTTGACATCTTCCTGCTCATAATTGTTTGTGGATTGATAGGATCGCGGTGTCGTCCGCGAATTGGAATACCTACGTTTCTTTTTAGTCCACTGATTTGGGTAAATCATTTATAAATAAGTATATTAAATAGCGTTGGGGATATAGGTGACCCCAGGGGGCGGCACTCTTCTGCACGTTTCTCCTCTGATAGGGTGTGCCCACTCTTATTTGGAATGTCCTCTTGCTTAAAAATTCCTGCGTGAATTTGAGCATATCTGCGGGTATCTGCATGCTGGCCATTTTCAGTAGTACTCCATTTCTCCATGTTTTATCGTATGCCTTTGAGATGTAATATAGGCCTACGTAAGCAATCCGTTTTTCGGCTTTTGCTTTTTGGATATCTTGGGCAATGTTGGCTGTTTGCTGAATCGTTGCCAGTTTGAATCGAAATCCGAACTGATTAGTCGTTATCAGTTCGTTATTAGCGAAGTAGTCGACTATTTTCGCCATTCCATTAAGCAGGCTGATTGGCCTCCTATTATCTGGTAAAGCCGAATTCTTCTCTTTCTTAGGTATCGTTAGTATGATGGCCTTTTTTCAGGCTAGGGGGGAGTATCCTATCCTGTATATTGCGTTTGCAATGTTAGTTATTTCTTGAGTTCTGTCTGTATGGTTACTGTCAATTTTTCAACTGCCTCTTTTATGTCTTGCTTTGTGTTGATTTTTTCTGTAGGTTCGTATGCTTCCATGTTTAAAGTGAACCTCAGCAAATTAGTTTTTGTTTTTTTATCTTTTCCCTCTTTTGGGCGTTTCCTCAGTTGTGAATACCACTAGGAAGTGGTCCGACGTTAGGGCGTGGATTTTTCTCGCTGTCGTCTTCCATTTTAGTTGGTGCTGCATCCCTATGTCTACTATATCGCCTCTTGTGCCCGTTGGGATAGTGGTGGCGTCATTCGTGGCTATTGTTTTCATTTCTTTTTCTCTGTTTACGAAAGATTGGAGCGTTCTTCCGTTTATGTTTGTTGTTCTACAGCCCCATGTCATGTTCTTTGCATTAAGGTCCCCGCGATAAATGTAGGTCCGAACCTTGCCAGGGATGTCAAGTTATCCTCCATTACTTTGTAACTTGGAGGGTTTTATGTTGTAATTATATGGACTTGCTTGTTTTCAAATTTATTTGTGATTCCCACTGCTTCTAGTTTGGATGTTTCATTTGAGATGATTGGTGGTAGAGCTTTGGCGCAGATTGATCTATACGTAAATATGGCTACTCCCCAGCCTCTTTTTCCTTCTCTTTCTGCTCTCGTTATGTTATAGTCTGATAGCCATAAACTGTCGCTTTTCTTAAGATGGGTTTCAGTAATAAGTGCAAGGGCTACTTCCTTTTCTTAGAGGAACTGTTCGAGTTCGTCTTCCTTCTTCGTTAGCCCGTTGGCATTCCAAGTGGGTAGTATTACCGGTTTTCCAATCATTGCCCGGTTTGTCCCTTAAGTATGTTGTTTACGATTGTCGGGATCATCTTAGTCAGAACACTTTCTAGTGTCTTCTTTTTTGGTTGATGGGTCTGTTAGATTCGGCTTTGTCCTTTCTACGTATGAGACTCTGGGTCTGGTGTCAGAGTTTTTTTAGTTTATTTTCGATGTTCCCGAGTCTTCTTCTTTTTATGGTGACCGGATTGTGCTCGCATTGTTTGAAATTTGCGGGGTGTTGGCCCCTGAAATTGCAGCACTTCGCTATTGAGTCTGCGCTAAAGTCGCATTTGAAGGTTGAATGCTCTTTTGCACATTTCAGGCACCTGTACTGGGCCGTGAATCTATAGGACACGTGCCCGAACATCTGGCACCTGAAACATTGGGTTGTTCTTGTAGGGCGTCTTTTCGCTTCTACAGTAACTATTAGCTGTAGAACTTCTTTGACTTTAAATGTCTGTTTACCTTTTGGCGTCTTGGGACAGTTTATTAATATTAGAGGGAATTTCCTGTATTTATTATCCAACCGCTTAATTAAGTTGATCTCGAAACCTTTGTTTTTCAGATCTTCTAGGACTTCCACTTCTTTGATCCCTTCCGGGAAGCCTCGGGTCACTATCTTTAGTTCCTTCTCTTCCGGTAACTGGCATGTGCGGCATGGCTCATCCATTTCTTCCAGGATTTTCTCAGAATCCTGAACTCTCTTGAGGTGTCTGTGAATAATTTTATCCTTTCAGGAGAATTAATTGCTTTCATAATTGTTATCTTCTTGTCTTCAGCAACAAGTTTTACTTGGGCATAATTGTCCTTGTTGCGCATGACGATGGGTGGCGGTGTTTTTATCTTCTCTATCTGCGGGGTAAGAGGTTCATTCACCTTTCTTGCAGGAAATTTTAAAGGCGGGAATCCCTTTGTGTCCACCAGTGGACTTTGAGTCCATTCTGTTGTTTGTATGTTCGGGGACTGCTCGTTTCCATATCTTGAGATATCAAGTCTTCACCATTCTCTTCTATCTTCTTCCGCTTGCCAATTCTATCTTGAAGGTGTCCTTCATTTTCACTCTGGCATTTGAGTTTGGACAGCTCTTGGGCTCGCTTCTTCATGCCTTCATCAATCTTCCCTATCTATATTTCCATTTCTCTCTCCACTTCCAGAATCTTTTCTTCGGCCGTTTTTGTAGGGTCCATTTTCGTTATCACCAGCTTCGGTGGTTTAATTTTGTCAATGTTCATTCTCACTCACTACTAACTTTTTCACTAGAATCAGGTTAGATTGTTGCAACTGACCAACCTACTCTATGGGTAAGGGGCCTAAGGTACCATTCGCGCACTCGAACCTAACCTCAACACGTCTACTCTCTCAACCGCGACTGAGCAGAGATTTTGGCGTTGGATCTTCTTTATATATCTATTAGAGCTTCGATTTGATTGGCTGGTCACTAGATTGTGAAGAGGGCGAATCATTGTTTAAGATTTTCGTGACTATTTTCTAGTAATTGGTAATACTAATACTGGTAATAATAAGGCCACATAAATATAAATTCAGCATGCTAATAGGTTCCATCATGTTAAATGTCTGTAATATAAGTTACTGGTCACTTTCAATATATTGTCAAACCACTTTTTACGGTAATTGCCTATTACAATTGTTGTCTGTTTTTACAGTAGCCACAATTTCATAAGGTCAGCAACCTCGATTGCAACAATTTTTCAAAATCTATACCCTCACCTTATATTTACGTCACTGCTGATAATAAAACTTGACGTAGTCAAACGGCGTACCAAACTCTAAAATATCTAAAATTCCATTTGGTACAATATTAGGTTAAAATCGAGTTTTTCTAAACAGATACCCTATATCTCGAAACCAAAACGCATACCAATCCGTAATCATTAGGAAGTTTTTGCTAATTTTTGAATACTTTTCCTGCATCTAACGTTTGATCACGTTGCCGTGATATATACTGCTAAATAATAGAGGCACATAACATACATAACGTACATTCTTACCTTATGTTATTCTGATATTGTTGGAAATGACTAGATTACGTTTCAATTCAGAAAGGAAAAGTAGACCAATAGTAAGAACAATAGGGATTTTTGGACGAAGAACAAATAAGCGCAGTCTTCTTGAAATTTCGAATATAAATGCAGATGAAGACACATCGTCATATATCTAGATAGTTTATGAGACCTAATGTGTTATTTTAATAATTAATATTTTATAATTATCAGGGATTAAATATGAACTTGTAAGCGTCATTTTGTTTTTTCCTAACTTTTTCATCTTCCTCATCGTTTAGAAATAATGTAAATTTGCTCTGGTCAACAAATATTATATTTTTGAATATTCAAAATTTTTATTTATATGTGTAAACACAAATTTACATGGTTAAGAAAATACTCATAGAACTACATGAACTCTAGCTGATAATAACGGGATAAGTCAAATTTCTGTTGTAAAGTAGGGGTGAGTAGTGTACTTTGATAATGGTGCAACTTGTACCCCGTTTTCCACCTAGAGCGTAGCCGTTCAAATCCATCAGCTACTAGATCATTTTGCTTCATTGTGATGATTTTAAGCGGTGTAGACGGACTTATGTAATGGTATAAATTTTTACTCATTTTTAGCAAATCAAAGTAATTATTTTGTTTGACACTTAGTGTAAAATATTACCTTTTTGCTGTGTAAAATGTGAATGTACATACCATTGTGCCATCCGATAAAGCATTTTCCAGTGAGTAAATTGATGCATTCGTTTTACTGTTATAAGCAAGGGTTTTGCTTTGATAGCCATGTTTGTTTAAATTTGCAGCATCGTGTAGCTTAAAGCCACACTACTGCATTCTGTACTTTAGACCGAGTACAAAAGTTTGCAATTATTTTATTTTTCTTTGTTTGAAGTCGCAGTTTACCATGCTAAGATCCAAAACCGATAAAAAACGCAAGCTAGTATAATCCCAGGCGTTGAAATATGTTATAGAAGCCTTAAAATCAACAGCCCCTAACAAAAAATGTCGATTAGAGAAAATGAGAAAGTTTTTAAAGTCAGAAGATGTACGATTTCGCGACGTTTGTCAAAATTTAATAAAATTGGAAATAATTAATTTCTAGGACATTAAAGACGTTAGAAATAGTTTCGGCCCCATGCATCCTAAAAATGTTTAGAACATTGGCAAAACGGAGCTTAGCACCGCTCAATGACAATCGAGAATAATTCGCCCTAAGGGATTAAAGCAAATAGTGATCTCAACTTTGGCTAGAATAGATTAGCTAGTAATATAATAGCAGCAATAAATGCAATTGAAACTCAATTCCTCCTGAATTAATATTTCCTCGGGGGTATTTCAAGGAAAGTATAATTTTTTATGGTCCTTCAGGGTATATTTTGCAGCAACTATTACAGGATTGTCAAATGAGAAGACGTTTTTGAAATTCTTTGACCATTCTATTGCCTTTGATAAGTGTTCAAAGGTAGAAAGTATAAGCGCATCTTTTTAGGCTAGTATAAGCTAAATTGTTTAGACACACACGGTCTATCAGTACATATTACTAGGATTGTGCGCTTATTTGAATACACGCATACAATAATGCGAAAACATTAAGTTAAAATCAAATATTCCTAATTACAAAGTCTTACTAGCTAAAATAATCATTTATATCTTCTCTTGTGTAAAAATAAATTAAATTTAAACACATCGACAAATTCATAGACGGGCTAATCTTGAACAACTAACGAACGTTACTTCTCCCCGATTTTCCTTGCATCATCTAAAAGCAAGATTTACAAAGAGTACCAAAATAGACACGATAAGATGAGCGAGCTCTCCCGTTTTCTTAGCGGGGCCGGTGTACTTAAGACAGATCCGCGTCCTGGTAATATTTAACGTTTTAGTTAAGATATTGAGTTAAGGGTAATTCATTATTTAACGTCTTCTGGCGGATTTTACTGGGTCAACATCATCCTTCACGCGTGTTCAACAAGGATAGAGACGTGTAGGGACGTACACTACGAATACGATACTATCTGGAACCTAATGCGTTGGTACTTTTCCGTGCTCACTGCATCTGGAAACTTCCGATCTTGTCTACATGTAAGTGATGATTTCAATATAAACTTATGGTCGACGTGACATGACAAATCTCTCCACTTGTTTTAATTAAATTTCGCTGGAACCTTAATTCGATCACGTAGAAAGAAAAGACGACTGAGTTATAAATAAAAGACTGAATTTTGCTTTAATTCATGATTATTTAAATTAGTGAAGCCATTAAGGCTAATTTTTATTACTTATTTTAGGATTAATTATAATTATTAGAAACGAGGGATCTCCAAACGTAATTATTAAAGAGTCATTGATTGCGTATTTTCGTTAAGAGATTTATACAAATTGTATAATAGTATATCTTTCCTCTTATCATTATATTAAATATTCAAGTATCGCATTTCTAACTTTTTTTTAAATGCCTAGTCCCGTTGTGTAATAATCAATACTTTCTTTCAAGTACTAGCTAGTAATAAATAAATAACGTATTTTAGATTGTACGTACGATTTTAACCTAATCAAAATAGGAATCCAGTGACGTAAGCGAAATAATCCGATAGTAAGTATGTACCGCTACAATTTCGACCTATAGGTTAGGAACTAAGGTTCTTTGTTCTCCTGTACTAAAACAGCTGACATTTGACGACTTTTAAACAAGTTGACCCCTTAATCACGACTCTTTTCCGATTTTTAACGTTCGCAAATCACTCCTGAATTTTTGCCAAATTAATTTCATCATAGACGTAGGATCCCCCAAAGTCCACTGTGGTGGACGGAGCAACTAGCTAATTCACTATAAATAACATCTTTAACAACCTCTGGTCCGCAAGTGCGTTCTAGCTCGTTATATAAGAATTCTTTTAAGACAGCCATGAAAAGTATCTGTCTCCAAAGGCTCTATATAAAGCCACTAACTCAGGAATTGTAATGGTCACCTTTCCCGTCTTCTCACCCGTCACTAAACATCTATGTGAATTCACTACGGAAAACCTGAAAAATAAGCAGTTGAGGCGTGGATGTCTAACTACAAAGGGAACACACAGTTGCTCAAGCTTTAGGAACTGCATATCCTCGGATATTTACACCAAACAATACAATGTAGGGTTTCTGTAAGTCAAGAATTTTTCCATTTGACGAGGCAATCTTTTTCTGACGATGTCTTTTTAAATTGATCTGTAACAGATCTCTCAGTTGGAACCGGTTGTCAAGACACCAAGTTCTTGTAATAACTTACAGTATAGTAAGCCCAATTTGTTATCGGTTCTTTTAATAAAATCCACACTCTTCAATTTCTGACTTTTTCTCGACCTATTTATGTGTACGATCTAAATAAAATATATTTTTCTATGATACAAATTTAGTCATGGTACATTATACTCGTGTACCTTAAGATTATCATCCCATACTTCGAGACACCTTCAAGGTAGATAATTTGCTCTACTAATAGGTTGGTTTTTTGTTTTTATCAGATTGCAAATCTAAAAATATTTTTCAGGACTTGCAGTTTAGCAAAGTTTTATATTTGCAGACAGTTAAGGTCTACTGTAAGAATCACAAATGTATATATTCCAAGCACTTTCTTCAACTTTAGCACACCAGTAATAAGCCAAACGACTACAACAGATGCACTTATACAATTCTCCTCAACTTTTTTTGTAGGATTTGGAAACGCAGCAATATAAACATCCCTCATCAGCGCTAGCGTCATTGTCTGTGCAAAATGTAGCTTTGAAGATAAATTGCACGCATCATGCTTTACCTTTATGATTAGCCGCTTTATATTTCTCTCTGCTTTTCAAAAGCTTTACAACTTGAACAGGCTGCTAAAACATTTTGTTGCTTCTCCCTCTCTTTGTATCCCCCCTTTTTGTTTATTTTTCGTTTATAACATTTTTGCTAGCGTGTCATCCCCCTTTTCTACCCCCAGTCTTCGTTCGTCTAGATTGGATTTTTTGGATAAGTACCAACCTTCTCAGTTAAAATGACTTCGTTTGCTACTTTTGAGTTCACAGGAGTTAATGTACCATTATTTTTAGCAATATAAGTTATTACAAGACCTTGGCGTGTCAACAACTGGTTCCAACTGAGATATTACACTGGCAATCGTTTGTGATTATGTGATGGGAGTAGTAGTTAATTGAAGCCCTGAAGGTCCCGCAAGTCGTAGCTCCGTTAGGAATGAACTTGACATTGCCAGAAAAGAATTTCCTCGTCATCAAATGGAAAAATTGCCGACAGGCTGACATTGTATTGTTCGATGTAAATGCCCGAGGATATGCCGGCCCTAAAACCTGAACAATATAAGTCAAAAGCGTTCCCTTTACGGGATTAACATCCACGTCTCAACTACTTGGTTTTCACGTTTTCAGAGGTGAATAAGCAGAGATGTCTAGTGGCTGAAGTCTATGTGACCTATAGGTGGTGACCATTACGGTTCCTGCGTCAGAGATTTACCTAAACACTCTGGAGGCAGATGTGT
>JAHWXV010328122.1:0-15735 GCA_024586415.1 Phrixothrix hirtus
CCCATTTCGTTGCATTCATACAATCAGATGTCCCCACACGTCATATAAAATACTGTTTAATTATACCAAACATGACAAATAAAAATTTTGACTGAGGTGTCTAAATCTAATACGCTATTACATAAAGTTTCAGTGTATTTCATTGTTTGAAGTTGATAGAGCATTGGTTTATATCATTAAACCCGACAACAGTGTTGTATATGATATTTGTTTACGATTCTTAAGTGGTTTTAAACAAAGTGCTTAATCACAATGTGCGTAAAGGTAAGAGGCGCATAAAGCTTAAAATATACGTACCCAAATGTCATGAATGTGTGTATGAGTATAGTAGCTGTGCAGTTAGAGAATTCATTTTTACATTTAATATGTAAATATTGACACGTAAAATTATGAAGTTAAATCTATTATTTTTTATACAAAATTGTTTGTATTTATTTTCTATTGAATCGATTATTATAATAAGGCGCAGAATGTATTGATTTCAATGCACCTAATCCTTTTGATAACATTTATAAAATTGTAGAAAGTTTTTGTTTGTTTGAAAAACGTCAGCCATTTCCAAACTTTAACATTTCAATTTGCTATATCTACGAGTAAAGCTTAAAGTTGAAAATATTTCAACTTTTACGTATTTACATAAAACTGACGTAAGCGCAAAGATATCTTTTATGTTTACGTTTATTGTGATTTTAAGATTAACGAATTTGATGGGGAATAGGAATAGACAAAAAAATTTTTTAAAACAGTTGATACTATTGGGTATTTTCAACACACCTTAATAAGTATTTGTTATATTGTTGCGTGATCTTTGCTTCTTTTAATATAATAAATATTTAATAATATTTCATTCATAACTTACGACTACGCTTTAATAAAAGGTATCGCTGCTGTTAATAAAATTGTAAAATTATGACTTCTTATTATTTACGTGGATGTTTTATCAGATATAGAGCTAAATAAAGTCAACTAGATTTGATTTCTGTAAAAAAATGGAGAATACTGTTGGCGCAGCTAACCGAAATAATGGCTGAGCTGGACTCTCCGTGGGTAGTCCACTTCATCCTTCTCGATAGTTAACACACATGTAGCTAACTTCAAACATTGCCAAAAATTTAACAGAATTGTATTGAACGACCGCACACCGAAGTTGGTGAAGATAACTAGAACTGCGAGCGCATCAAAAAAGTTAACACACCATATTTTAAGCCAAGTTTTGGATGCGAGTCAACTATTGCCGATATGAATACCGCAAATGTTGAGCTATGAATACTAACTCTTTTGCATGACCTCTTTGAGTATTATTAATCATGTAAAAAACTTGAATTAGCCATTATACACAAAATAACTGCAGCGAGGAATGAATCGCTTTCGAAGTAGGTAATAACTGATCGATGGACCAAAAGTGTTGCGCTGATAACATTTTGGGATACAGAAAGCGATTATTTGGCACATACCTTGAAAGATGTAAAATAATTAATTATCAATGTTACGACAACTTACTTGACCATCGTGTGCCTATAATTCGCAAGAAACCATCCTGTTTAGTAAATGATAATACCCCTTATTATGAAGATAATACGTTAGGTTGTTATTACCACCATTATTCTAATTCAAATTAATGAACTAATGGACTGGGGATAAAGTTACAGCCTTGTATTCCTCACTACTAGATGTAGTTGCTTGAAGCATCATGTCCTATCCCGAAAAGATTTCATTCAGACTTTGAAGCGATTGCCACACAAATGACTGCTTAGAGAAGTAGATTGAGTCAGCCTATGAGGATGGCATACATGTCCTTTAGTGTTACGGTTACAGATACATTGAGCTCGAAGGGGACTATGTCGAAAATAAATTATTTTTTTCGCTGGGGCAAAAAATGATACCTTCCAGAACGTTATTGTCATTATTATATGACGATAAATAACAATAAAGGTACAATTTATTTGGTCTAGTAGGGCATATTTTTTCTGAATCGCCGATCTTTTATTATTTTGTTAAAATTAAAGTAGCTAATTTTTGACTTTAATTCGTTACGAGGGAAAGTTAATATTTCCGCACTCCGAAGGATTTCTTCTAGTTACACAGTATGCTATTCTGTGCCTCAGCAATATTAATTGATCGTTACTTTCGACTAGATAGTAACCCTTGTCCTTCCTAAACCAGAAAATGTGAATGTGATATTAATTGACTGCTAAATTTATCATATAATAAACGTATTACAACATGGTAGCTATTAATAATAGTAAATTCATTTGCATCCATGCTCTAAATTGAGAATGGTAAGTAAAGATGGTGGATTAGTTTTTGCTCGAAGTCTTTTATTCTGAATAAATTAAAGATGTAAGGTTGTTTAACTTAGTATTTATTCAGATAGTATTACTATCTGAATAAATACTATTGTTGCTATGTCAACAAGTAATGGAATTTCTAAGTGAAAACGAAGTATTATAATGTTTATTTAACATATTATATTTATAGCGATACAAAGTTTTGCGCATCACATATCCATAAGAAACCTTTGGAAGTACTCATTCAAGTGATTCGCTGGACTAGTGATACAAATAGCCACTTCAACCAACTTACTTCCAGTTTTGTGCTTAGTCTAGAAACTACTTATACTGCATTTACAAATCACATTACCTATTGTTTGAATCCTTGTAAATTAATTGAAATCAGGTAAGACCCAACATCAGAAATATCAAATAAATTCACAATTATTTTATATTTCTAAAAATTATGTATATAAAATAGCGTATAGCGGTACTGTAACCCTAAACCAAACAGGTTCTTAAGCGATAATAAAAGGATTTCTTGGGAAGTAATAAAATTTAATCAAGCACAACGGTTACATCCACGAAACAAACACTAAGACTTTAAAGTTAGTGAAAAAAGGTAAACTTTAGACGTGCCTTGATAAATCGTCCCTATAAAGGAAAAATCTAAGAAGGTTTCTGAAATCATAAAAATAGAAGTCTTAAAAGAGTCACTATAAATTAAATTATCAGCAACCCAGAGCATTCGTTGCATAGGAAACTACATAGGCTTAAGGTGACCGCAGGTAGATTCAAGGGTTTCAAACTAAACATGAATTAAGATCAGTTTGGAGTGCAGGCGTTTGATTGGCCAAACAAACCAGGAAAGGGAATCTACAGAAATCAATAAAAACCCACAAAACAGAAACTTGACATCTTTTTCGTGCAAGTGCTAGCATAAACTTACAACGTGAAAAATAACGAAAATATCATCAATGTAAAAACATAAATCAGACTGAAAAGTAGATTAAGAACTCACGTTACGTATGTAAAATAGGAATTCCGGCGTGAATCCCGCTAAAGTAACAAAATTTCAAAACGATTACTAAAGCGAACGTAATAAATTTAAAATAATCCACGAGCGTATTGAGAGAGAAAAGCAATTTTAAAAACGGTGCGAAAGCAGGGAGACAAGCCAATGTAAAAATCACGAATTAAGAGGTCTGCAGTAAGCACAGTTCCTGGTGCTAACTGTGAAATGCAAACACCGTAAAATCAGCGTGGACAAAATTTTGTGGTACAGACACAGAAAACTGAAAACTTCAACGAACAACAAATTTGTAGTACATATATTGTTTATTTTGAAAATAATATAGGCAAACTTAAAGTGAGTACTTTATTTCAACATACTAATTTCTAAAAAATTGTCGTAGTTTTATTTTAATATTAAAATTCTTTGACGATTCGCGATTATCTCCGATGCGGAGCTACCAATGAACCAGGTTTATCTACATATTGTTCGAACTGCATTTGAGGGAGTTTACGAAAAGGCCTCTGTATTCATACGTAGATATTATTATGTAATGGTTATGCATATAAAATTTGTAATTTACATATTGACATTTGACTTTTAATTATTCGGATTGTATATTAACTGGTGGAGATCTGCAAATTAAATAAAATTAATAACGAATTTATATTCAACGTTTCAAGTGAAACAATCATGACTATAACGATATTGCTGTGAAAAAAAGGCCTTTGATTCCTAGAATAATTGCAAGTCCTTTAAAAATACGTTAGTTACCCACAACTAGAACCAGTTCTGGTTTTAATTAAAGAAAATTAATTACGCCTTTTTAGAGTAATTTTATTCCATCTGCTAAAGGGTAACATCAGCTACCACTTATACTTGAAGATTTTTTCAGCAATAAAAGCAAACTAAATTGAACAAAAATAAAAAATTCCAATTTCTAAAGGTATATAGGAATGCTTGACCAATTGTAACATACTCTTGGACTTTTTTGTATAAGTCATAAAGCGTGGAATGTTTACCATGAAAACAGTACCCACTGTGACATTAATTTTTTCCTTTAAGAGGAATTATCGACACATAAGTCCTCATCCCTTGCATCGCTATGTTGCAAATTCAACTTGATTCATGTAGTAACAACGTTAAGATGTCGCTTTCCTAATAAGATTGATAACAACCCGATCGTAGAGATTACTTCATAACTTGAACCTTACCGTGGATCCTAATTACAAATAGACACAAGACACAAGAGTGAGAAGCAGAAAACTGTTAACTTACCCTTTTTAGACGGGGAAAAGGCAGAACCGAATTAACACTTTTGTGAATAAATCTCAATCTAATCACATATGTGAAATAGAAAAAGGAAATATCAAATTTAAGAGTTTCTTGGACATTAACATATAATACGCCTACATACGCATAATATTATAAATTAAATAAAGCTGGGATGCTTTTTTTAAGGCGTTTCCTCTGACAATTTTCATTGATCAAAAATTATGACATTAAATGCATCAAACGCACTCAATAATAACCTCCAATAAAGATTTATAATTTTGGCACACTAAAGTGTAGAGTGTACGCAAAATCTCATGGGTAGTGGAAGTGCGTTTCGAGGTAGATAGTTTAATTCAGAGAGGCACAAATTTGACCTAAAAGCACCAATGACATAATTCGATATTATTTGTTTAATTATTTTATGCAGAAGTGCAAACATGACTTCTGCGTCACCACGCAGGAAATTTTGTAGAAAATACAATTGAATTAAACATTCCTAATTTGTTAATAAACTAAAAACAAATATACAAGCTAATCATCTTAAATAGACAGAGAATGACGTAAGAATATGAAAAAATGAAAATATCAGTGGTAAATTTAAATGTCTCCATTAATGTAAGAAGTTAAAGCTAATAATTGCGTTGGCGGCAAAACATTTGGATACGTTAAAGATAGCCTTAAAAGCATTCGCATGTTTAACTTTAAGCTAATTCAAAGATGTTCAGGTAAATATTTTATTATGGGCATTCGTAAAAAAGGAAGTAATTTTAAAAAGGAGTTAAAATTATCCAAAACTACTGACATTTATATATGTACACCCTATTTGAGAATTTATATCGCGAGAAGAAACATTTAAGAATTTCTAAAAAAGCTATCTATTTACACAAAGCTAAAACATTTTTAGGAAACGTGCCTGTTTCCTTTGCGACAATATGGTATGGCTTGATATATTTTATAAAAACGTGCTTTGTCATATATGATTTTTCTAGATACCGCAAAACATCTACGGTAATTGAATTTATTGAATGACGTGTAATTGGTTCTGAAATTCATTTAATATTTAATGTAAATTAAACGTATTTTGTCGAAAAATGTATATGGTTATGATTAATACCGATACTGCTTAAGGTAGAAATTTATTTCCTCGTGTATTAAATGTAAAATTAGCCTTCAGATATTTTTTTAATTTAAGATGAGTTATACATATAATTAGGTTTTTCATTTAAAAATTAATGCATTTTTAGTAAATCACTTTATATTGAGTCTGTATACAATGACTTTTTAAACAAAGTTAGACCCACATGTCTTCAGTCTTTCTTTGCCGAACTTTATTTAAGAAAATAGAGACAGCTCAGTTGGAATTGCAATTCTTGTTTATTTGAGGAGGGATTATTAATATACTAAGTAACTAAGGTGCCCTTTACAAGTTCAAGTAAGGTTACAGTTATCCATTTTCCGCCCTTCCTAAGATGATTGTATTAATTATTCGATTAAATTAATTAGTTAGCAAAATAACTTGACTTATTTCATACTAAGTAATTTTCGTTACAGCAATCTACTTATACTTGCCTCCTATTTGTCTAATTTAATTTTTTTAATAGATTTTACGTGCTTACCTTGGTACACGACATATATGTAGATGAGTGTTCTTCGATAAATCTGAAGCCCTGAAACGTTTCCTTTACACGCATTTAAAGTATTGTAGAACATTTTTTACCGTAATCTTTTCTACTAGCTTCATGAAACTAAAAGAGTTTCGTAACGAATCGTCAAACTTGCACTCCCAATTACTGCCGTTTGTAAATCATAAACTTGAGTAAGTGTAATTTAAATTTTACGAAACCCTATGGCCGACTGTACCAGCACCAATTAAATATTTGAGAACTTCTCGAATTGTTAAACATCCATCAGATCGTAAGTTTCTGACCGAAACGTAAATAATATAAGCAGTTTAACTCCAGCATAATTGATGAACGGTTTCCGTAACCGGCTACAACCTTTTTTACAATTTTAAATACTGAAAACGTTAAATAACGCAAATTAAAATTTTTATTCCATCATAGATATAATTTAGATTGTAAGGATTTTCAGTTTTATAACGATACTAATTAACTGGGCTAGAAATAAGGATCCAAAATCCAATAACCAAATATTTGTTTTTAATAATTTCAGTTAAAATTTGAAAAAGGAGTTCTGTAGGGACCAGTGGAATAGTAGGAATTTATAAGCAATAGTTTTATCCACATTTTTTTTAAATAACTACGGAAGCGTAATTATGAGAGATTGTAAATTTTACTTTTCAATATTACCCTTCCGTAATTAATTTAAAAATGCAAATAAAACTATTTTTTATAAATTAATACCATTCCGCTAGTTCCTATGAGATCCCTTTTTAGAATTTTAAGTGCAATTATTAAAAACTAATAATATTTGATTATTGGATTTAAGGCAATCCAATGCTTATTCCTAGCTACTTTAATAAGTGTGCTAGAAAAATGTAATAAAGAGCTGAGCGATAGAAGAGCTCAAAATAATTCATCGGCCTCCTTCTTGGATACACAGCTCCACCGCGTTAGCAATTAGTTCACGTAATTTTTCGAATATTCCTGGTTTGTTCTAAAATGTTATGGTAGAATTCAAAATTCTGCTCTAAAGCTGATTTTCTTTATTTATTTCTACAAAACACACTTGAAACTTATGAATCCCCAAAGCATGAAGGCGACACGATTAAGGTCTGAATCCTTGATGGTCCATATTGATTACTCCTTGGCAGATTGAGAGATTTCTCTGTAATAATCAATTAATTTACTTTAATTTAACGTAAAATAGTTGCATTTTTAGGCAACCAGCCTAATTTTAAACATTTTTGTAATGATCCTAGGGAGCAATGACTCTTTTTGCAAAATAATAGTTTTATAGTTCTGTTAAAGTTTTACCTGAAAGGTTAAATATAACTTATATAGCAATTGTTTTTGTTTTGTATGTTCCCACTAGAACAACAATTCGAATTCAATAACACGTGTACTGTGAAAATAAATTATTAATTTGCAAAATACGAATTTATACACAAAACCTTTAATCTTACAAGCTACAAAAGTACAATGAGGTTTTTAAAATACTACCTTAAATTTTAGGCGACTAACATGTAAACAAACTGAGTTGAATAACGGATCCGCTCTGAAATAATGATCTTAGTTGTAAATTTGAATTTAAACTAAAAATGAAAAATATTTTGAATGTTTAGGATTTTAAAATATCTATTAATTTAATGTTATCAGTTGTAATAAATTCTCACCCACCTTATTAATGTTTTATATTATTTTGATGGTAATAGTATAAATACTGCAAAAGTGTTGCT
Source organism: Phrixothrix hirtus (assembly GCA_024586415.1). Lineage (NCBI taxonomy): Eukaryota > Metazoa > Arthropoda > Insecta > Coleoptera > Phengodidae > Phrixothrix > Phrixothrix hirtus. The sequence continues at coordinate 7,916 of JAHWXV010328122.1, forward strand.
CTGGCACTTTTGAAATGTTTGTGTCCTAGGCCACGAGAGTGCCTTCTACGCAAAATTTTCAGTACTTCCGTTTTATTCTGAAGGCTATCTGGCAGTTCTTGCTGTAGTTCGTCTGGCTTCTTTATTTTAGAACCATTTTTAATTCGAGTTTGTGGTCTGCTATTTCTGCCGGACATAATTTAATTAATTTTGAACTAGTAATCGTTTTCTTTGACTCTATGATATAGAGAACGAAACTTTAGATTTTTGTCGATTTGTTATAAGTACGTACCTGATCTTCATAGTTGTCGAATTTGTATTGCAAAAATAACTTTGATTTTTACGCAGGTGTGGCGGTATACAAGCACCCTTTGCTGGATAATCGTGTTTTGGACTTATATTTTCGTTTCGTTGGTAAATTAGATGTCTGCATTTCAAACTGATGTCTGTTTGTATTCAGGTTGAAAATCGTTCAATCTGTTGGTTTATTCCGTGGGTACTTTAACCCTTATAATTTTTCGTACAATTTCTTAAACTTTCGTCTAGCTAATTTTACTATGACCTTTTTTGTTTTCTTATTTTTATGATTATAAAGCTTCTCAAATAAAATCGTTTATTGGCACGCATCCTTTGTGGCATATTCGAACTTTAGTTTATTTCATTAACTTCGAAGTCTTTATGCTTGTCTCGCGGACATTTGCTTAAGTTTATTATTTACGAAGCTATCGCTTTTTATTAGTTAAGAAGCGGTTTGGGTTAAGGTACACAAATTTTGGAAAAGTCGAATAAGTGTAAATTCACTTAATTTTTCTAATGTGGAATTATTACATGATTTGGATGAATCCAGGAGGAATTCAATATCATACAATGTGTCCACGACAGCCTCATCAACTATCTCCTAGTTATTTATTCACGTACTCAATTACCATTCCATAAATATAAGTGGGTGCTCGTCGTTTTAGAAATTTATGTTTCTAGTAGTATTTAGTAACTATCCACACACATACTTAAACAGTAAAATCCTTCATAAGTAAAGAAAAGCATAAGTTATCCCTAAAATAATACCATTGTCTAATGTTAAAATGCGTATTAGGTTTTGGTTGATACTTTTCGGCCAATTCCTATAATACCATGAATCATAATAAATCTAAATAGTTATAACATAAATAAAAATACCTTTTACAAGGTTGGTAGATTTATTTCTAGATTTTATATTTTCAAATAAGACGATAAAATCAAAACCCAGGGAGAAAAGAATTTCAATAATAGGATTTTCCTTTTGAGCTAAATTCTAGGATACCTAATCGAATTTGACTACTGAATTGCTTTAAAAGGTGAATTGTATTTATACGGATCGATATCGTATATCTTGCTAAAAATAAAACACTTAAGCTAAACGGATTCTAACTAACCTCTAAATTTGTTGTTACAAGTTTTCATTAGTTTGTTATTGGAACGACGCTAAAGATTTAATTATATAAGCAGAGGGAAACTTTATTAAACTAATTTAACTTTAAGGCCAGTTAACATAAGTCATTAACCATTTAAAACCTTACTCAAATTTTATCATTCATAAGTAACGTTTTAATGGTTTCAACAACAATGTGAATAGAGCGTTCAAACGTCATTTCAGTAAAACATGCAGATTCACTAGGTAAAAGACTATTTATATGTCATAATAGCAGCAGGTAAAATCTGTAATAAGAAGCCAGATTAGCGGCTTTTGTGCCTTACAAATAGAGATTATACATAGCACTTTGAAAGAACTTGCAACTTTTTAAGAAGTTTATAGAATGTTGAAAGTAATTGTTGATCACAATTGGATTTGTGAAATCAGTGTTGAGAAAGTTCAAGTTATTTAAATTTGATATGCAACTACACTTCGTTATAATGAACAATAATATTAAAGACAGTTTCCAGACGAATTGTCAGGCTTATCTACAGTTTGCATTTGGTGCCAGTCCTAATCTATATATCATTTTCCACCATTTGCAGAATACATAGTGCATTGAAGAAGCCCGAGCACTATTTTAAACAAAAATCAGCTTTTCATAAAAATATTGGAGTATTTATCATTGTGAATAAACCGCATTCCTCCATAACGTACGTCAGGTCGTTCGTAATGCCGCTTGAAGGCGGTAAAGATTCTTTAGGAATTGTTTTTAAAATCGCAACAGATTATTAGAACGTTCTCCATATCATAGCATTGTCGATTTTTAACATGGCTTGAGCTTTGTGAGTAGAAAATGGTCAGTCGGTGCTAGATTAAGCGATCACAGCCTGTGGTTATATAACAGTAGCTGATTGTTTACCCAAAAATGATAAAAAATTAGTATACATGAGGTGAAGTATCGCTGTGGTGCAGAAAATTCTCTCTATATTGGAACAACTTAGATTGAATCCTTCAGGTTGTATTCTAAAATTGGTTTAAAAGTTCTTTGTAAAATTTTTCTATCGGGATTTCTTGGTGGATTGCTCGACGTGAATCTAAAGATGTAATTAGGGCTGTGTATGTATTTTGGCTTGGATACTCTTAATATTGTCGGTTTACTTTCGCATTGTTTGGCGATCGTATTAAAAATACCACGTTCCATCGCTCATTACAAAGTTAAACAAAAAAATTAGATCTTTATCAGTCCATTATATGATCTTCTGGGTGGTACCCAGGCGTTGTTCGTTTTGCTCTGCCAATATGTATGGAACTAACTACAAACTTTGCTTTCTTTTATACGGTATGTCGCGTTTAATAACGTAAATGCTACTAGCACTAGTCCCGGTCGCTTCAGAACACATTTTAATAGTTGAACAGAGATTATCGGCTAGTAAATCACGTATCAATGTATAATTTGCGTCCCTTGTCGAGGCACACTTCACCCATTGTTCGTCATATAGTGATTTCCTGCCATTTGCTGGCCGTAATTGCCACTATTTTGATTCGTCTCACAGTTCAGTGTGCTATAAATGATTTATTTAGCCGATCTAGTACAATTATGATGTAGCGCTGCGAAGCATCAAACTTTGTATTTACAATAAATTGTTTATTGGAAGTAAAAATGAAACATTCGTGTACTACGTGTAAGGATATTTGTCTTATTTAAGTTCTTATAAGTAGAGTAGCAAATAAATAACAATTTAAGACTAAAATAACGTTTTTTAAAAAATTAAATAAAATATTAACGATCCCTTAGCATCAAGATATTGAATATGATTACATTAATTAAAAATAAATGAATCATTATATAAAAGTTATTTAAACATCATTAATTTAATAGTCCAATATTGACAGTTAAAAAATTAAACGCACTAATCTATTTAAAGCAAGGTGCTGTTATAGTATAAGAAATTAAAGTTAACAATTAAATGAAAATTTAGGTATCTCAGGGATAGGGTAGCTATACGGGTTCTGGGACCGTGTCTTGGAATTCTCATAGTCCTATAGTCCGCATTGCAGAGTAGGAAAGCTATGCAAATTCTAGAGACCGATCGTGCCCCAAAATCCGCAAACATTTTGAACGGTAGCATAATTCGTGTAGTCACAGAATCCGCAGAGGTCTGAAGAAAATAGTAATATGATTTGTGTTGTAGTTATAAAAACAATAGTAATAAAGGTATTGAAGTTAATGTTCTTAGTTATAAAGCGTGCACGTGCGTAGTAACAGAGGACGATTTTGCTTCTCACGGTATAATGTATCGCATTAATTAATTAATGTATGTAAGAAGTGATTCGCACTGACATTTGTAATTGTTTGCTGTAACGAATGAATGTAATAAATAAAATAGGTGTTTGGTTACATGTTTATGCGTTGCAAGTTTTAGCAGTTTTAGATTCAGTATTGGCGAATAGTAAACTTAAAATTCATGTAAACACAAATGCAAGGTTATAATTTAAATGACAAAGAATTCTAAGATAAGCAGCGTTATTTTATTGAATTAAACTGTCTATAAAATGCAATCCTTCAAAGGTTCATCATGCGTTGTTAGATCTCATAATTAATAAGTAAATAATTACGTGTTCTAACCTTAGAAATTTAAATAAACTATCATTTAGTTTAAATTTACAAAATAAGTCTGCTGTAATATAAAGTAACTAGTAATATTAAGTTTAAACTAAGTTTCACATTATAAAAATTTATAAGTTTACAAGTTTTACAGTGCCCGCTATAAACAAATCGCGCGTGAGTTTTTTTACATATGTAAAAGGACAAAGTTCAAAGCATCGGCAAGTAAAACGTACTTCTGCAATGAGACGTTTTACATAAAATCTCTTAGAGTAAAGACACCGCCAAAAGGGAAGCACCTGCCAACTATAGAAAAAAACCGGAGCCTAAGCTGTAAAATTCAAATGAAAAAACCTCGATGTTAACAGAAATGTAACGTTCGTTATTTCAATCACGAAACCAAAATTTTTGAAATATGGAATCATCCATTGGTTAGAAAATACAGTAGTGGGATGTCCGAATGTTAATATAACATCTGAGAACGCAATTTCATCTTATCTTCTTCTTGTATGTGAGTATCGCTGGTGAATCAATCAAGCGAAGCCAAGTTGTAAGGTCCTTTGAAACAGAAGATGTAAATGATTTAATTTGTATCACGCATGAGTGAATCGTGGCATCATTAAGGTTTCCGAATTTTACATATCAACGTAAATTAAATTTTCCTAAGGTAACAGGAAAATAACATCAAAAGTTCATAGGCGCAAATCTTAAAGGGAAGACCGCAAGTTTGAATTGGATTATTTAAAAGGGACGTAAATCCTTTTAAAGACAGCTGACATGGAATTTAAATAGCCAGATGGAAGTTTAGTATTTTACATCGATAAAATATAAATCAAAATTAACCGTAAGTGTTTTAATCAACCCTTTTAAAAACCTAAAATGAACAAATGCAAAGTAGTTCGTATTAGTTAAATAATTTTAAAAATAACATTCCGTTTTAATTTGAATAAATAAATTTAATAACAAAAAACCAGCAATTCTTTCCTTAAAACATATAAATGAAATACCATAAAGTCTTGTTTACTACCTGCCAGTAGTTAGGGAAACAACCGACGGCTTTGCAAACATCACATGTTTCTTTACAATTTGTGTATTTAATATTTTAAATGTAATTATTGTTGACTTATTATTTTATTTTATTAATTGATATTTTCAATAAATGTATAGATCGTAAATCTCTGTTCTTACTTGCTGAAAAATAAATAAGTCGTTAATTAAATTTATCTGGTGAGATCGCTAGGGTGACCAACGTAAATATTGGTCTAAGCCGATTATGCAAAGGTTCTTAGCAGGCAACAGTACGGATTGTAAATATTAAGATCCGTTATACGGAAGGATTTTAGTACTGAAGTGGTTGATAAAGATCAATGCAACTTGGAATCAGTTTATTTAGTTCATTCTAAAGCCAAACAAAGATTACGTAACTAAAGTACGTAATTAAGCAGCTTATTATAATTTTTTATAGCTGCCAAACGAAGCAGACAACAGCGTACTTGAACTATAACATGAAATCATCGGTAAGCAACAGTTATAGATTTAAAATTTTCATATTTAAATTTGAAGTATTTTGTATTTTAGTGGTTTTAGATTTAGGATTGTGGGCATTAATCAAAGAAAGAAAACAATTATCCACGTTTTATAGTTTAAATTGAAAAGTAAACTTGATATTCGTATAAATACAAATGCAAAACTAAGATTTAAACGTTAAATGATTTTAAGAGTAGCAGAATTATTTTATTGAAGTAAAATACATATAAAATGCAATCTTTAAAATTGCATCATGAATGGTTAAACTATAACATGAAATCGTTGTGAAGTGTGAGGATAAAACTGCGAACACGCCGCTAAAATCTAGAGGAAAGATCAAAGAAGCAAAGGTGATCCAGCATTTACTTATAAACATATACATAGGAAAATCTTAGGTGACGTCTTCTACAACACACAAATAATACAACGTTTACCAACGCGAACGTGAATTAAACACGGTTCACAAGTTGAAATCCCTAGGACCTACAGTAAGAATAGACAAGGCAAAAAAAAAACATTGTAAATTCTGTGGCTTCTTGTGGCTTAGGACGTGGACACTTACAAAGCTGCAAATAGCAAATTTGCAGAGTATGAATATTATTTACTCCGAATTAATATAAACAGAATTCAAAGTAAGTTAGAATTTGTTTAAACATGGGAACTCACGTTACAATTAAAATTTTAATCCAAAAGTTCAAATATATCTTAGATTAAAAGTTAAATTCATTTACGGCCAACGATTTACCTCAGGCGCAGGATAGTCATTGATCTAAGTTTGTTTACATTTGAATGACCTACATCTTAAGTGGTTTCCCGAAAGGTTTTGTATTCTGTTGTAATTTGCATATTATTTTAATATACATGTTTTACAAGTGACTTTTATTTATTTATTGAAACTTATGTCAATCTGGAGGAGATCCACAATTTAAATAAGAGAAATGAGGAATTTGGTTTCAACCTTTCTGGTTAACACGTCAGAACTGTAAAGCTTTTGTTCTGACAAAACCGTCTTTGATCTCTAGTAAAGGAATAAATCAATTAATTATTATAGAGTAATTTTCTTATTATGCCAAAAAGGTAACCAATAGTGTGTTAAACTGAGCACGTGTGCAATTATAATCAATTCTAATAACATTCCTATACGGAGGAAGTTTAAAATGAAATCAATCACTCTAAACCACATCATGTGAATCTATCAAAAGACATTGATAATGTAATTTGTATTACTACATATCTCAAATCGATTACATTGTAAATAAAATCTATAATAATACACGAAAACCGATATAACGGTCGATATATAAACAAACAATATTACATATAGTGAAAAAGTATTAAATTTTATTGCTAATGTATCCTGCTGTTGCATAATGGCGATAAACTCTGCTTCACAGTCATAGTCAAGTTTTTTTTACAAGGAAGAACACATTAAAATACAAAACTTTATAGTTTAGTGATTAATGACGTTTTAGTTGTACAAGCTAAAAATGGAAGTTGTAAAAGTTGAAAAATTATGCATATTAATTTTAATACAGCATTGAAGTTATAAAGATAAGTGTAAGAAGGAACTATATAATCATTGTACAAAGAGCTACTTAATAGCTTAATAAACAAAAGGTACAATACTTAAATTAAATATAGAAAAAGTTGGTAATTAGTCATTGAATAATGAATGATGGGTTATATATATATATTTGTTTAGCTAGCTTTTATTTCAAATGGGCGTCATTATTACGCTTGGTAATGTCTTTTGATGTGTGTGTTTGATTTAACCCGCTGATTTATAAAGGATTGTAATTTATAGTTTATGACAGCCTAAATTAGTTACAGTTGTAAATTTTTGATAACGTATAAGAAATTGTCACGTTTTATTTATTACTTCGTGTTAAATTTTACGTATTTTTACAAAATATATCTTAACTAACATTTTGCAATTAGATTCACAAAAATAATGACCTTTTTAAATAAAAGTTAAATTGAACTCATTTTTAAAATCAAATATACTTCATTCTTGATTTTGTAATCTAATTCAGTCGAATGCATTGCATGCATCAGGACTTTGTTATTTTATTTGTATGGGTTAAATACTTCAAAGAAGTGGGTGGTTTCACATCAGTCTCGTCTTTGGTCTATATTTATCCAATTTCGGTTACCATTAAAAGTAGAAGCAATTTTTTAAGCCTAATTTGCAGTGGCGGCTCGTGAGTTCTGAAAGAGGGTGGGCACAAGTAAAATCTTACCTATTTTTTGTACATAAAATCCATTCTCTTATTTTTCAAGCTGGAAAAGACGTCAATGACTTTGTTGTCAAAATCC
>JAHWXV010328140.1:0-11614 GCA_024586415.1 Phrixothrix hirtus
GTCGTAATATATCATTTTTTGCATGACAAACATTAACTTAAATTCAAATATGTAGATTATATGAAAAAGTGCTTATTTTTAAGCACATTCGACATCTAACTGCTGTTCTTATACCTAGCACTTTATTTCGCATCATGGCGTGTTTATGGAACATAATACCAGATATAAGATACGAGTTGTTTGTAACACTAATGCTAATTATTTACCTAAAATTTCGATACACACAGCTTGAAGCTAAAACATATTTTGTTAGACATAATTCTAAGGTTCCGTCAATTTCAACTTGATTCCACCTACGGAATTAACCAAGTCGGTCATCACATGAGGCTGACCAACCACTTCGATGTGTGCTAAGGCGGAAACCACCCTTGTTTCCTACCCAGGTTTTTGTTTTAACCACTATCACCTATAAAATCGCTTCAGAAATGCTCTTCTCTTTGTAAACGTTACAACAGATAAAATTTGATAGGGTTACAGAATTATTGGAGCTTTGAACATTTTGAATAAAAATATTTTCATTGATGAGTGAATTAGTCACGCTGTCGGCACGTTTGATTTCGAACTTCACAAGTTTTTGCCGTCTGAAGAGTATTTCTAGCGTACAGGGATGCCTAATAGATCCAGACCTCCTACTAGATTTTTAGATTCAATGTAAGAACTTCGTTAGAGCTTCAAACCGATTGATTTACGTTATGTTTTCCTTCTTGTTTCCATTCAGTGAATACGGATATCTGAGAGTTTAATTAACCCTACTACACAAATCAACTATCATTATAATCCTGAATTTGCATCTTAATCTGCTTTTCTCTCAAAGTGATTCGTTCGGAAGCTGCGCAAGATTCATCTGGTTATTTTGAATAAACTGCCCTGATTTGTTAGTTGTTGCAAACTATCATAGCGTATTAATTCAGATTGTAGTACCAACTTCGTTAGGTTAATTCTGAACTAACCATAACTCTTAAATAATTTCTCAATTCCAACGTGTTTCGAGATTTAGTTCTTACGTTTATTACTCCTCGAGTATACAATTCTATTTATTTCCATCGGCCAGGTCTCATCAGAGTGATTTTAGGAAGCGACCTGTAAAGGACACGAAGTATCATCTTTATTAAATATTATATGCTTACCTCTGATATTTAATTAATTCATTAATTTAATAGTCCGTATCGAAGCCGTTCTCAATTCAACATCTCTAGTCGTAATGGCATCAAATCCTAATGATCTCGCGATATTTACTTCAGCTCATCTTCTTATCAGTTGACTTCTTCCATCTGTATCTGAATGCAATTGTATGAATTTACTGGATAGTACCTTAAAACATTTTTAATTAGGTAAAGTTTCTTCTTAGACGGATTAATCTGGGCTGTATCGAGAACATATTTGCTCACTAACCAATTCGGTTCAAAATGAGAAACAACGGTGGCTTACATTGTTTTGGTTTTCTTTCATTGGACCGTTGGTGAAGTTGTTCAACCTTTTGCTTGTTCTGATAAAGTTGTTAAGGTTGGTCGCATCCGCAGGAAGATAGTCTTCATTCAGTTGTGAAATTATTTAGATAAGCACACCAACTAATTTGTGTTATTTTAGCCTTCATTCATATTGTAATAATGATTCTTTGATTTGTCTTCTTTCTTTGAACCGCTTAATTTCGAGGGGAAAGATATTTTCAGAATTTATTTTAAATTTTAATTGAATTTAATATATATACGAGTTATTATATTTGTTTTCCGCCCGTATTTTGATAACTCCCACTACCTGTGCTGCTATTTTTCGCACATACAATTAGAAATTCTTTAGATAAATCTGACCTTGAATGTTACAGTAATTGCCATATTTGATTTCTCTTAGAGCCTACCCTAGATCGCTTCATTTTGCTTTCACAACTAACGAATTCTTTTCTTATCTAGGAACTAAAACATATTCTTAGTTAGCTATAGTTTGTATTGAAACGTGAATATTCCGGCTGAGAACACATGACTACTTTTAGACGATAATAGGGCGAGATAAAAGGTTATAGTCTGAAATCAATGATGAAAAGTGTTTGTCTTCTGAATTAGTATTACCGAGCAGTCATTACATCAAAAATTAAGTTACTTCCGTTACCAAAAAGCACCATGTATGTACACATTGTTAAGAAGCCTAGTACTTGAAAGATTTATAGACGAACTAAATTCTCAGCCAATGTGCTCTGTCGCTTATTCTAACTCAACTGTATACCCACTTTAGTAATACTTTTTTAATAACGTGTTTAAATGCATTAAAATTAATTGCTATGATAAACTCGCTCACTTAAAATAAATTTTTGTTAGATGTTTGCCATTTTAATCTATTATTACGTCTTCAATACAAAATATGCTTCTTTTTAATAGTTCTGCGCAGTAGGTACAATACATGTTCGAAAGAAGTATTTTTATACGTCTTTCATATTGGGAAAGCTATTAAAATACATTTTTATTATAAGATGTGACAGTAAAATATATTGTACAAAATAATTAGCTTCATTTTTATTCTACAGATAAACGCAAGGAAAGCTATTAGAAAGTATAACATACTGTTCTTGGTTGAACTTCGCTTGAAACTATTTTAAAACGATGGTTTACTCTTAGTGGGTATTAGGGTTACCCCTGGATTTAAGTTGGACTTTATGGGTCTAAAATATCTAACCGTGAAATTTGTTAAAATTGAAGTAGTAAATTTATCTTCGTCACATATACTTTGCAGCGGTTTGTGATGCCTTTACACTGATATAACACCAACATTAAACTCCACAGAATTTTCAGATCTTAACTTGATTCTTAATTGACATTGCGCAATGATGCATATCCAGTCAACAATAAACACAATATTACAAAATCATGCAAAATTTGGCGAACTTGTATTTAACGACTTGTTTTGCTGCTGCATTGTATAATACAATAAAATATTTATGATGCCATAATTAAGAAATAAAGTTAACGGGAGGTGTTAACAGAATCGTAATCGGTACTTTTTACACCAGAGGCAAAGATACCTTTCATAATCGAAAACCATTAAACACTGTTGTAAATATACACTTTGTTATTAATTCTTGTACCCCATGTTCTTCAGTTTTATGTCCTCAGAGCAGGCAGTATGCTCATTTCGTTTCACTTAACGATCATATTGTTTATAATTTCAGATTATGGCTTAGCCATAAACTTTTGAAATTTATCAATACGCATGTTCTAGACGTATGAATACGCTGTATTCATTGTTTGAAACGTTAGCAAAATTTAAAATAATATTTCTTGCAATAGAAGGGAACCTAAATGTTTATGTAATCAAGTTATTTTATTCATACTTGCTTGCAACTTTGTAACCGCTGCAATGCTCTAGTTTAATACCTTTGAATAAATAAACGCCTACATAAATGGACTAATTATTAATCATTCTTCCGATATTACTTAATTCTGAAGAAAGATTTACGTAAAGGATTTTTATTTAATCTCATTTTTATTTGCTTGTCCTAATAATGCGCCTTAAAGTGTGCGCGTATGTGAATATTAAAATGCATTAGCTCTAGCCTTTAAAAATTTAATAAATGTTTACCATTGAAAATTAAATTTTACAAATATAATTTCTGTAATCTGCTGTAAGTATGCTAGTTCATTTTAATGTTATATTCAACAGCGAATTAGTTAAATCTAATAAATTATCTTCTCATAATTACAATTATAAACTATAATGTTGATGTAGAGACAATGTTTGGTCATTTAGTATAGTTTGGTGCTTATTTTTTTACAGAAGTACTAATTTGGAATTACACTTTATTATATTTATCAAAATTTTAATCATTAATGTAAATCTAAAAAATATTGATTTAAAATGTTTAAAACAGTTATCGCTGTATTTAAAGCGATCAAATATAAAGTTTCTTTAAAGTGTAGAAATAAATTTGTCGAAGGTAGAAGTTTTCTGTTTATTTGGTAGTCGACGCTTGCTGCGATGAAATATCGTCCTAACGTCGGTTACTCGCTAACTTAATATGAACGAGTCTCGTCCGCTGCACGCACCCGGAATACGTTATTTGCATCGGTAAAGCTTTGTGTAAACACCACAAAAAGCTATTTTTGCGTTTAACATGACCCGCAGTTTTCCAAATTTTATTACTCAATGAGGAAAGATAGAAGAGAGACGTACAATTGAAATGCCACTTTAACTACGTTTTATTCTATCCTACCTAACAATACAGCTAGTCCACACCCACCCTTTGTTTCAAGCTGATTTATGTTACAGTTACTGTTAACAAACGGAGCCTGTAATAAACTGAATTTTTGTCCACTATTTTGGATATTGCATAACAAAAGGAAAATGCAATAATAAAAGCTATCGTCTTTAACATTTTGTTCAAAAGGAGTTTAGCGACTGAGGTTTAATATAGGCAGGCCGTATCTTTCAGGGATATATCTGAATAATGCTTTAAACATAATGTAGAAATCGACTGCTGTGAGGCTTTAGATATATAATAGTATTGACTTTGTGGTTTAATATTACATTATTACATCAAATACAGAGTAGCAAATATTTATTCAAATAGAGAAATAATGTTCCTATTGACAAAATATTTTTCCATAAACATATTTCCTCTACTCTTGAATTTATTTGCACATGCTTATTCTTAATAATAGAGATATTTAACAATATTAGTTTATAGGAATTTTTGAATCAACTTTAATATAATCTCTGCAGTCCTAAATATAGTTTAAAGTTTAAGAAACAATTTAACTCAAATAATATATGAAAGTAGTTATCTCTGGCTGAAATTCAATTGATGAAGTAATATTTTGTTTTGCTTTGTGTAGATATCCTTATTTTACGTTTATTTGGTGTTAATAAGTTTAAGTGCAACCGAACTTGATTTTACACTTAAGGTAAATTATTTAATATATGATTAATTTTGTCGAATTTTCAGTATTATTTGCATTGATAAATGATGTAAAGATCTCGGTGCTAGGTATATTTTAGTTTATTGTAATATTAAGTCTATGCTGTATTACTGTATTTGTAGCTTAGAATTGTCATTTCCTGTAACTGGATTTTAGGAAGCACACTTGTTAATTTTCGTAAAATCTAACCTTACTTAAACCAAAAAGCACTTTTACCTTGTTTAAGTCAATAGAAGATTACTATTTACATTATATTACGTTCTACAATATCGTAAAAATTGAGCAACTTCGATATATGTCCCACGGAAAGGCGTCTAAAGAATGCAATTTAATTGCATCTAATAATTAATAGCCACTACTGCTTTACCACAGGTCATTGTGATAACTTGTATGTCGTATATAGTAACTTCTAAGTTGAGTGTCAGTTGAACTTCAAGTGTTAACTAAAGTATTAAGTATATCGTTTCATATTTCTTAAAACGTTGCTTTGGGCAGGGCGTTGTTGTTAAGACATTTACATATTGAATGTTAAATATTCAGCTCTACCAACTCCGGGAAAAGCCCGGGAGGCTATATGTCGACCAAGTATACTCGCATCCAAACATTTTTCGGCAAAAAACTTAATACAGAGTAAAATAACACTCATTGTAAACAAATTATCGATAATACCCAAAGGGTCTTTGTATTAGAAAATATACTATTCACATGAGTAGGTAGTAATTAAAGAAAATCATAAAACTTTAGCGTCAACATCTACATAGTTTTATCAAAGTTTGATTAAATCAAGATTAAATACTAATTACAATTTTTTTACATCAATCTGAAGAGTAAAACTACAATTTCCGTGAAGTTAAACAATTTTAACCGAAATGTAATCAATTCCTAATATCAATATTAAACTACTCTATCTAAAATTTGGTTTTGAAGTTCTTAGTAGAGTATTTTATTAACAAAATTTAATCACTTAAACTTACTATCAAAATACTAAATAAGAAACTTGGTTTTGAAATTCTAATTGGTTTTTGAGATAGAGCGTATGCAAGATTTGATTGTATGTTGTTCAATCCCTCATTATTACTAGTTTTTTATTAATCGTAAGTAAACGTAGGAAACTAAACATATTTTAAAAATAAATATTATTTAATATCCTATTTAGAATAAAATAAGTACACAAAGTTTCGGCAAAGTAAGCTATGTTAAGTACAAAATTGTAAGACGGATTGGATTTGATGGAGACACTGGTGTTCGTCCTCTAAACATGACATGATATTGACAAGGAATAAATTAAGGGCTAGCCTAGTGTTTAACGTTAACGTTAACCTTAACCAACTCTGCATAAAGCGAGATGCAAATTCATATCGAAAAATATTTCCTTTCATCAGTCAAGGGTGGAAAGGAAGTTGTAGTGAAAACGTTTCACGTTATAAAAAGGAAAGGCACACTTCAAAACAAACCTTTTTAATCCCTGGGGGAATGAAATAGTTCGGAAAGGAAAGGAATGGGCACAATCTTAGAAACATTTTCAGATGCGACCGGGGTTCGAACCCGAGCTTCCAGATTTGTACTTTGGCGTGTTAACCACTACCAGAGATCGAACTCGGGCTTCAAGAGTACAAATCTGGAAACCCGAGTTCGAACCCCGGTCGCCTCTGAAAATTTTTCCAATATTGTGCCAATTACTTTTCGAACTCTTTCATTCTCTATTGGTCTGCTGTGCCACAATTAGGTATTTTGAGCCGTGTATTAATTAATTTATATTAATACACAACGCCTTAATTTTTAGTTGTTGTTACATTGATTTGTCTACAATTTCTGATGGCATTACAAACCGCGTTCAACCACAGCTGGAATTAGCGCGTTGTTAATGAAATTTGAACAGCAGAAACTTTTTTGGGCGCCATTTAGGTATACCCCAAGAAAATATTAAGTTTTAAAGGGTCGGTTCCAACTCATGACACAAGATCACGGATTTGGCTGTTAAATATACATTTTCAAAAAGAAAGAGGAAGATAGATTAATCCAAATAAAATGTTTTTCAATCACAGTGGGTGTTGAACAAATAAGTTATAAACTGACATAGTTACCCATTTATAAAACTACATAATTAAGAATTTTTAACTGTTTAATTACCTGTGTCGGAAAATATAATACTAACCTATATTTATAGATAATTTTATAATTGTAATATAAAAATACGAAATACCTTTGTTGCTATTTTGAATCAATCACCTTACCTTAGGCTTTTCCTTTCAAATGTAACAAATCCAACAAAAATAATTCTAGCCTTGCAGTACATTTGTTTTTATATGTAATTTATAATTTCGTTTACATGTATTTATATTTCATATTTGTGTCTTACCAGCAAATTTATATTTGGATGTTAAATCGAGATTCTTTGTTCCATTACAGGTATAGCAACAATAATTTTGAAGGTAGTTTCCTATTCTAATCTTATGTAAGGCTTGACAAGGGACTATAGGTCATTACTCGAAAGTAACAGTTAAAATAACCTATTTTCAGTGATATGCTTCGCGATTTTTATTGACTGAACATTTCTGATGTTTAAAGTATGTTAAATTGTTAATTATGAAGTTTAAAGTTCCTTGAATATAAATTTCAGTACCGTTGTAACCACAAGGATATTGCAGTACCCTCCATCCATAGTAAACTAACAAGTAATTAATACGAAAGGAACTGCTCGAGAAATCAATGTTTAATTAAGGAATACTAAATGTTCAATAGAACGTACAATAAAACCAAATTTAAGATATCTTGGAAAGTTATAAATATTATCTTGGTGTTAACAATTTAAAACGACATCTAATTTACTCAGAATTATTAAAGATTTCACATAAATAGGTACCTTTCGCCAGTCCCTCCAACTCCAAAATACACATTTAGCAAAAGTCTGTGCCTGTGTGTGGACAAAGTTTTGTCATTTGCGAATTAAAGGCTTTAAAGTTATTAAGAAACTTCTTGGGAAGGACCAATTTCAGGATAACTGCTTTCATAACCCTTTAAAGGCAAGAGATGAGTGCATACATTTTTGTTTTATTTGGGCTTGTTTCTGTACAAATTTCCCCGTTTGCGGCTTCCCCGATTAAAAGACATTAGAAAACGCATAAGAGGGGTCAGCGATATTATAACTCCTTCCACAGCAAGAAGTTGTAAGAAAGGTTATGGGCTTGATTGTATTTTTTTCATATTTTCGCATTCGGTTGTATTTTAGACAATTTTAACGGTTACTTATATCTTAAATCTTGCGTATCTAAAATAATATTCTAAGATTATTTAAGAAACTTATATAAAAGAAATTTTTGCTTATAGTCCAGGAATATTGAACAAGAAGGTTGAAAGTGTGAAAAATTGGTAACGAGCTAAGAATTTACACAAAGATTGGCATTAGAGTTCTAAATATTATTGTGATGAAATTGAAAGAAATAGTAATTCTATCGAACAAACTAAAGCATCCATAGAACATTCCAAAAGTTCCAGACAACTATTATATAAATGATTTAACCACGAATGACTCATTACTACAACTGGCATCTAAGGAAATTAAAGGTCGCAGCAATTAGTTGCGTCATAGGTACTTATTACGCCAGCATTAAGACTAATGTTATTCTTTAAAATTTAAGATGTTTCTAAAGTTTCTCTTTTCTATATAAATAGCGATTTAAATGCCTTTTAGTTAATTTTACAAAGTAACTTGTCTTGTTAAGTAGCTGTTTTAAATAAATAGAAACATAAGTGTAGTGTAATATAAATAGGTTGAATACATGTAAATAAATAACTTATAATTTAGTGAATATAAATAAAGACCTTTGAACAGTTTACTAGTATCCTACCATATTCCAAAGATCCCCATGTATCCGACTCCCGTTGGTTCAAAAGTCCCCAAAAACGTTTTTTGTAATTATCTCGAAAACGGTGAACTTTTCTACAACAGATGTTTTGCACTAACTTATAGCTGAGATAATTTTCTATAAAAAGTATTTAAACATTTTTTTCATAGGGTAATCACTTATGAGATATGGCACTTCAAATAATAGAGGGTAGTAACCATATACTCCTTCCACGTCACCTTATAGGTCTAATACCAAAAGAGTTTTTAGAACATCTGGTATCTTCAGTAGCCCTAATCCGCGATTTTTTAAATTTATAATGTGCTGGATACAGCAGGGGTCTCATTCTCACCTTCCAAATCAGAGCAGCATCGTAGGTGTACTATAGTTTCTACATCAGCTGCTATTTTCTTTTACGCATCAACAACAGTGCCAACGAGTAAATAACAATTTCTGGCCAGTGTAACTAATAAACGTAATTTCACTGCTGATGTTCTGATCATCGAAACAGCAATAGAATAATCAAATATAAGTACTAATATTATTGTGGGAGGGACTTGGTCTTGCTAGCTATATTAATTGCAAAAGCTCCTCAATATGTGGTATATTTTTGCAAACCTAACAAAAGAAATGTTGAAACAGAAATATATTCTTCAAAAGGCTTTTCTATATTATTGCTGTATGTAATGGCTAGTTGTGACACAACTTTTGCTATATACAACAAAGGAAAATTATCAATTTTCGAACTACTTGAAAAATGACGACTTCATTAATTGTGCTAAAGTGTTCCTAACAGCTAACACTGCTCCTAGTGTTATATTTAATATCGTTCTACGTTTGCTTTTAGCCATTTATAGAGCATCAAGGAAACTTAATTTCATTTATATTTTGATATATTAAGTCTTTTTTGGATCGACTAGACTGAATAAAACTGTTCAAATAGTCTCTCTTTCTCTCTCCAACGTTAGCTGTTGCTCCACGTCACTACCAATGGTTGTTTTATAAAGTTCCCACATACTTGTAAATGACAGAATTAATCCTTTAAGCTGGGGATTGACATTAACATTGGAACTAATAGTAACTCTGCCCCAGCTTGCCTCTGATGTACTGTTGAGTACGATTTCTTATAACTTCAAGTAAGGCTGTGGTTCCAATTGTGAATGATGTAAAGCAGAACTAAATTGTTTAATAATTTGGCACTGCAACGTACAAGTATTTTTAAATACAGTTGCATGTAGGTATTAATTTAGAGGACATTATTTACGACGTGGGCCCATCGCTTCTATTAGAGCAACTTTTGGAGGTCGAAGACTCAGATTTGAAAGACTGGGATAACACTTTTACTGCAATCAGCTCATTATACATTTAAATGAAGGTGCTTTAAGCCTACTGGGGACACTATGTATTATAAAATATTTTTGATGTTCGTCCCGTAAGATGACATGGAAGCTAATCCTTTGGAGCGCTATATGTCTTAAACGGTTACTATTACAAAAAAAAACTTTTAGACCATTTTTATAGCCAATTGTTTGATCTATAAGTTAGTATCGATTATGCTTTGTCGAAAAGTCCACCGTTTTCGAGAAGATTGCAAAAATCCGCAAGCGTAAAGAAGATTTAAAAGATATTTTATTTTTTACTTTGCCTTGTTTGTAAAGGTAAATTGAAATTGCAAAATAAGTAATTTACTTTTCTCAAAATATTCTTCTGATTTTCCAACTTCGTTAATAGCCCTGGAATACTAAACATCCAACGATGAAAAATTAGCAACAAGTTGAAAATGTACGCTCAGCTGGGCATTAAAGTTCTATGAAATATGCAAAAGTTGCCCACAGATTCGACTGCCGCAGAGTTAAATACGCAGTGTCAAAGCTCTCGAAAAGCAGTGTTTTGCAAATATCTCGAAAACAGAGGAATTTTCCACAAAAAATAATTCATACTGACTTATAACCAAGACAACTAGTTAGAAAAATTGACCTTAAAGTGTTTTTTCGTAGGAGTAACCATTCATGAGATAAATCTCTCCAAAGGATTGCGAACGCTAAGTTAATAACTATAACATTATCTTGCATATCACCTTAGGGGTCGAATACTAGATGTGTTTTTTGGACACATAATATTCCCAGTAGACTTCATTCACCGGCTTCATAAATTTATAATGAAGTGGGTATAGTAAGACTCTCATTCTTGTATTCTAAATCTGACTCTTCGATCTCTAAGCATTGTTCTAGTAGATGTAACTTCCCACGTCATCATTAATCTCTTCTTCGCTAATATCTATTGTAACCATATTTAAAGATACTTGGCCATTACCGCGGCACATTATACAGCAATTTAATCCTGCTTCACGACATTGGCAATTGGAACTACACCCCTTCCTGAAATACGAAAAATCACAATCAGCAATGTATCAGAGGCAGGCTAGAGCAGTGCAGTTGTTGCTTTAAGACATTATTTTTAAAGTAAATCACCGCCTACAGTATTAACTGCGTTATTTGTAAGCCACGTAGGGACTTGACAAAACACCCGATAAAAGTGTTGTTGAGAAGCATCAAATGTTGGTGGGAGAGAAACCAGTTGAATATCTTTGTTGAGTATATTCCATTCAAAAAAGATTGCAAATTTCAAGATATTAATGGCTTTAAGTATCTTTGATGCTTTATAAACAGCTAACAGGAAACTTAGGCTGTTATTATAAAGTAACACTAGCAACAGTGTTAAGTGTTAAAAACACTTAAGCGTAATTAGTGGAGTCACTGCTTTATCAATTAGTTTGAAAATTTCTAATTCGTCTTTATTGTGCAGAGAAAAATCTGTATCACAGCCAGTCATTGAATACACGAAATACCTATAATCCTAACGTTT
>JAHWXV010328142.1:0-24878 GCA_024586415.1 Phrixothrix hirtus
GCCCCGGAAAATATGCGAACTAAAAATAATAACAAACGGCAGCAACCAATCATATCGCTATATTTAAAAATGTACATTCTGCGTCAAATCTCATTTTAATTCCGTTTGACATTTTGTGTGTGCATTAAAATTGTCTTATTTTATATTTTTTCTTGCATTTTACCATCTATTTAAACCAAATAGTCTGTTTCAAGACGCCAGTTTGCCGTCGATAAATCGATTTTGGTAAATAAATTAATATATACATAGGTCATATTACAATGATGTATTAGGGTTATGTTAAACTCTAATATAACTGTAAATTATTATATTTGTTAAGGAGAATTAAGTAAACTTGTTATACCGTAAACTTTATCTTGTTTTAGCTATACTGCATCATGCATCCTATAGAATTGATTTGGAGTACATTGAAAAAAAAGTAGCGGCAAGTAATGTGCAACTAAAAGCTAGTGATATTTGTGATTTAAAATTAAATTTTTTTTAGGCTAACTTGTAATTTACTCATTTAAAAATTTTAATTTTGATATTAGTGATTTCATGTTGTTTTATTACATTGTCGTATTAAGTAAATATTGGTTTTTACAATAAAAGGCGAAATGTTTGTATTTTTTACTATGAATGTACATGATGAACTATTAGCTCCCTCAGCCGCGCCCACTCAAGGGTGCTTTAAGCTTGGTGGCACTGTGCCTTATCTGCAACCCTTAGACATTACAATAAACTTTACAAAGTGTGAAATATTCCTCAATAACTTGAGTGTTTACAGTTTCAAAGGACATTAAATGAACTTTAGGAAGTGTACTAAATGCTTTTGATTAATCGCAAAATAATTAGTTGAAGTTAATTTTACTCCAAAATCTAAAAATGGAGTTAAACACTGTTAAAATGCACAGTAATTATTAATTAATATAGGAAAGCCTATGTAGAAAACCAAAAATCTAAAACGTTGTCAAAGGTTATAATTTAATTCAAGAAATGCCTAAACGAAAAAACTCAACCAAACATAACGTTTCGAAGAAAATATCTACCTAGAATTCTCACACCGTATAACTGTAAATCACCTATTTTTACGAACACATTCTTCTAAAGTATGTAACAAAAATGTTTACATACATCATAAAACGTTCATCAGGTATCACTGATTTTAACAAAAAAAATTCAACCCGTTTTCTGCAAAAATTAAACAAGGTTGACATTTTAGTGAGTTTTTATATTGTCAACTTATTTACCAATATTCTTGTTGAAAAACCTTTAAATATTATAAAAGAAAACCTTGAAAATGATTCATTTTTGGAATACAAACCGACACTTAGTCTTAACATACTATCAGAACTTTAATCATTTTGCTTTAAATAAATTTTATGAACAGAATTTCGGCATATCTAAGGTTTTATCTGTATCCTCTGTTTTCAGTAATATTTTTATGGAGATTATTTTAAATACTTACATTATTGAATACTATTGTAATATAAAAATTTAGTGGAGATATGTTGATAACATTTTTGTTATATGGAAGGGAAATGTAGGTGAACGTAACAATTTCTTGAATTTTATTAATGTAGGAGACACTTCAATAAAACTTACTATGAAATGGAAACAATCATAGATCATAACCTCCAATCGATATCTAAATTTTAATGCTAATTATCAGTTTAATATTATGAAAGATATTATTAAAAGTATGTAGGACAGATCTAAAATTATATGATCTAATACAATTTTTTAAATTTTGAAATTATTTTTATAAATTATCCTCGTAATATTTTATCAACACTATCTCGAAATTTGAAAAACACCGTCAAAACAACATTAGCAACACTAAACCACTTTATATAGTGCCACTATGGTGTATCTGGTATATCTGAAAATATTAACAGAATAAGTAAAATATTAAAATTTAGAACTGTTTTTAATTTTCAAAATTCTGTGCGTTCAATTTCAACTATTACTAAGGCTTTTAACGAAAACAAAAATAAAATTCCTTGCAATTGAAGTAAATTTTATAGCGGAGAAAGTGGAAGATCATTGGAAATAAGAGTTAACAAACATAAAAGATACATTAAGAACCGCTAATTTGAAAAATCTAAAATTGCTGTATATTGATATAAAGCCGATCAAAATATTTTTTAAGAAGATATTAAAATTAGTTTAACATTTTCAAAAAAAACCTTAGGGAAACATAAAATGCAATAATCAACACTAGTTTTCGTAGAATTCTGTTGAATTAAATAACATTTGGCTTCCTTAAAAAAGATTTTATTTTTTAACCACTTTGCTTTATTTGATGTTTTTGTTTTATTTTCAATTGAATCGTCAAATTGATTTAATCGTTTTATTGTGTTTGATACGAAGATATATATTTCCTTCGAAACGTTACGTTTGTTTGCTTTAATGGTTGAGGCATTTTTATTAGTTATTGAGTTAATTTAAAGCCTCGAAAGCTCTAAAATAATTTAACGGATTGCTCTAAGATTCAAAGGTAGCTTTCTTAAGTTGAAAAGCTTTTGGCGAAAGATGGAAAGGGTTGGAGGGGATGAAGGGCAAAACAAATGTTTTTTAAAATTCCATAAAACGGTTAACGAACAAGTCGTAGAGAGAATATGTACAAGGAGAAGTCACTTGATCTTTAAGCAACATTGCGCTGTTACTATTCGTTAATATTACAAATTAGGTTAAGTTATAATTGTTTCAGAAATAATTTCATAAAATAACCGGTTTGTTAGCATACTAAATTAGTTAATTTATAAGGTTCAATTTAAATTAATAAAAATGTATTAAATGGTATTGTGAATTTAAATTTAACGCAAATAATTTCAACTAACGTTTCTGTAAGCACAGCAACAATATTGCACGAACAGGTTATATTTAAATATATACAATCATTATAGCCTTTAGAAACTCTTTTTCAATATGCCGGACGTTTCTTGAAAAAATGTTGTTCACTAATGACTAATAAATTCAAAATGAATTAGGTGACCGCTTTCAGATCTGATAGGTATAAATTAAACAGTGTTTTTTTCTAGTGGAGAGGCATTTATTAACAACGATTTATATCCGTTTCGTGGAAGTTAATCGAAGCGATAATCCAATCGCCCCAACTGCCTCTTTAATTTTTTATTCAAGATTTTTTTTGTTAGAATTGAATAAATAAAAGAATTATTCTTGCGCTTAAAGTGAATTGTATGTAACACTGTGATTAAAGAATATTGTATACAAATATAAAACTGTGTTAAAGATAAAATAATGAATGTTCTTTACAACTAAGAGAAGAGATTAATATATTCGTATTGTCACAAAAATGCATTTATTTAAATGTCTAGTTAACGATGCCAAAAACTTTACACGTAATTTAGAACATCAAAGATATACAATTTTCACCTTGAAAGTTTCACGTGTAACAAAATTGTGTAATTTAAATTCGTACATTATATAATAGTTGCTAGATTATTATATACGATTTACATTATCCGATAAAGTTTTCAAAATAAAACCTCCCCTTTTCTATGTCACAACTAACAATTCCAATGTTACCTGGGATTCAAGGACAAATTATTTTTAAAATACTTTTTAAGATGCTGAATTTAGATGCGTTTGTTTTCAAAACGTTTTGGTTTTAGCTATTGCACATATTGCTAAATAAAAGTAATTAATAGGTAGCTTTAAAAATTTTATTACAAAATCCACAAACATTGTCAAAAGTTTTAAAAATATGATAACGTAGCTAACGTTTTAACCTTCAAAATTTGGCAGTAATCGCGTTCCTTCAAAATTAATATTAATTCATAACGTTAGCTTTGTATAGGTAAATTTTGAATGTAAAATATTACTTCCTGAACAAACGTAATATTTCTAAGCATCATCCCAAACCATTATCATACAACAGTTATATAAATAATGGAAAGCTGTTCTGAAAAATGTGCAACATGATATTGATTTCGATAATATGGAAATATTAGTAAGAGTTTCTAATTATTATTCTCGCCTTCAATGTGAGGCAATGGAAATATATAAAAATCCAAATAATTTCAACAGGAAGAACGATGTTATTATACTCGAAAAATCATGACAACTTGTTTTAGAATAGCTTTAGTTTGTTTTATTTAGTTGGCAATTTTTTGAAAAAATAAACACAAAGTTTTCGAAAGGTATAAAGGTAATTTAATAAATATTACACAGTTTACCTTTTCTAAACGAATCACTGATTTAAAATTAATCACTTACTAACTTGGCAAACGGATTAATAAGGCAATAAAATTTAATTTATTGATGAAAATTAATCAAACAATTAATAAATGTTACCTAAAGCTAAATCGCAGAATATAAAACTAACCTCTTATAGTATTATACATATCAGAATTGCAACATTTTAAATAATCTTAAAAGTGGAGTTACTGCCACAAAAATGGGTATTTAATGTATCGCAAGAAAGTCTTTGTATGACATGTTTCGATCTATTTGAGTTCCTTCAGAGAGATCCACTAACGCTAACTAGTTTCAAGAAAACTTATAGCAATACCATCTACATTAGAATGTTGTTATCAAGATTTAGTTGCTTTGAAATTACATAGGAAATTGTTCATAACATTTGTAATTTCCTAGCAAGCAATAAATGGAAATTAATTACCAATCATGTACAAACATTATGAAGGAGTTCCTACATAATTTTAAAACTATGAAATGTTTATAACAACCCATTCCAATACCAATACACAAACAGGCGGCATTAACAGAATTTTTAATATTTTAGTCTGTTAGAGAAAGAAGTTTTAACTCATTTAACAATCCATGGCATTTTTTAAAAGATTTATTTAAAAAGAAAATTAGAATTACACTAAACGAAAACGAATACGCAGTATAAGTTGTCAACGATCTCGATTTGACTACAATTTTATGTATTAAAAGTTTATTTTCGAGTTAAAATAGTAACTTCGGTCCGGCACTGGCTATTTACTTTATTGTTAATAAAATTTCGTCTATTTTACTTTCATTTACAAAATGTCTAATTTTAAATTAGGAATTGTAATGATAAAGCGCTCATTTATATTGTATTACGAAATTCTTAATTAAATTCACCTTTTAATATTTATTAGTTCTCATAAAATACCTACGTTTTCTAAATAATTAAATTAGTAATTCATGGTTATCTTATTTATTTCAAATGCGTATTATTCATTAAAATATCTGACTGATACTGTTTTCGACATAAAATGGCTTTTAAAACCTTCTACGCCTTTGTTTTGACTTAAACTCCCTTACAAGCATGATGACATAGTTTTTGTAACTCAAAACTTCCTGTAAGTGGCTTCACTGCGTTTTAGTTTGTTAGACATATAACATGCAGCGTCTCTATTGGGGATTCTTTTGTCTCTAATTAAGATAAAGATTTAAATCATGATTGCTATAAATACCGAATTGTTTAACGAAGCGTTAAAATGAAATAGCGTTTGTTAAAATTTTGTTCACGACTCTCTTTAATTTTGAAAAATTTCTAGGATATTTTTGTACTTGGTAGTGGAAGTGTGAAGTCGTTTCGATTTCTGGGCACGTTGTTATTTTGCGGATCTTTGGCGGAGGCTTTCATCCCTAAAAATTCTATAAGTAGGCTCTCACCTATTGTGTAATGTATTAAATCAGAAAGGGTTACGATCTTTCCAATTGGAGTTACTGAAAGTTGTCTTTTATTTCATAACCTTAGGTTGAATAAATGTGAAGAGCAATTTTTTTGGCATCAGTTGCACTTATTCTCTTCCATAACTGTCGACAGTGGTTTTGGATTTGATACAGAGCTGCTAAGTATTGTTTAAAAAAAAATTGAATGCATCGAGGATCACAATTATTTGTAAGTATTTTGTCATTCCGTTATAATTAAATCAAGTAAAATGAGGAAAGAAAATAACAATGCATTTCTAATATCAGCCATCATAATTGAATGACTACCGAATTGGGCTCAATCGATTCGTTAATCATCTTGCAGACGCTTGCCGCTTTGTTTATTTGCAATTTGACCTCTTCATTTAGATTTTTGTAGACTAAAATTTCCAAATTAGAAAAATTTAGATTATAATCAATCGATATTAACACATGAGGATAGATTGAAAACTTCTGAGCCTCACATAATGAATTGTTTCATCTTCATATACTTATGTTTCTTATTGCTTTAGCACCCCACTCTTAAGCATTTTTGAAAAAATAGAAAGACTGAAAATTCGTGCTACGATTAAATATCTTCTGAAAGGCCTTGAGTTGGATTCCACAATGAAGGACTACTTTACTTAGTAGTACCAATGTTAAGCGCAGGGTCTCTGAATTTAAAATATGTCGAACAAGCACCAACAATGAACTATGCAGTGGATGTCTCAAGTGACTTCGCCATAAACAATATAAAATATACATAAAGTGCTTTGGCAGACCGTAAAGCGAAAGTGAGTGAGGTATCAGAGACTTTGTCTTATACAAACATTTGAGTATGGCAAAGCTATGCAGTTTATTGGTATCGTGTTTGCTTAAACCTGACCAAAAACAATCTTAAAAGGAGGTAACCGTTTCAAATGCTTGGGCCCACCAAAACTCTCCTGAAACCAAGCAACAGTCAAAATAATGGAATACAAAACTCGAACGAACTCCAAAGAAGACAAAAACATTTGCATTGTTTACTAAGATTGACGATTGAGTTTTGGGATGCGCATGGTACACTCTTCATTAACTGCCTTTTGAAGGAAAAATAATAATGGGGAGTGTTATGCGAAGTTCTTACGACTTCGAACGATTAAATCAAGTAAAATGGCAATTTTCGAGAAAAAAAACTGTTTCATCATGACAATGCACTAGAGTACGCATCATTTTATGCATCGATGGCTAAAATCAACGAATTAAAGTTTGACTTGATTTCTTCGTCCACCATGTTAACCAATTTTATCTCAGGACGACTTCTTTTTTTTATAATCTCAAAAACCTATTCGGTGGCAAAAATTGCGAACGACAATGAAGTCAACGATGCTGTAAATTATTTTGAATATATCAATAAATGGGTTTATAATTCTAGTTTAACTGCTTTAGAACATCTTCGGGAACAGTATATATTAAGAAATAATCGAAAATCATTCCAAGAAATATTGTTTTATTTTTAAGGTCTGGAAGTTATCTTAATCAGAATAATTTCTAAGTCTTTTATTACCTCTATAAAAATTTCAAGATAACGGGTTGCTCTGATCTAGTTTGACGAGATCTCAGAGCTTATTTCTAATATAAAACCTGTGACGAACAACTTTGAAATAAATGCAATCTAGGGCGATTTTTGACGCCACTGCAAAAATTACAGAATTGATAACATAATACGTATTTAACCATAGAATAAAATAATCAGATGCGTATCACAACGAAAACTGGGTAGTAACGAAGGTTTTCAAATTATATAGGCGTGGCTTGGAATTTTAGGTAAGTTATGTTAATGGCATCGACGCGTCTATCTTCTTGATAAATATAATTGTACGCAAATGATTATTTGTACACTAATTTGGGTATACAGTCATATTGAGTCAATAAAAGTTTATTTTAATTATAATTGTTACTATTTTGATTTTGTAGGGCCTCGCCGATAAAATATATATGTAAAATACAAAGAACATTTACGTACTCATATGTTGTTAACAATGGACAGACAATCGGTCACGCGTATGTATTTTTTAAATAATCTAATTAATTTAATCAAATAATGTAACAAAATACGGATTTTAGTCTGTAATTGCACACGCTACAGTTTAAATATTTAAGGCGCAATGAGTTATTTTAATAATATTTAAAATGAAATCATTGAATTTTAGGTTTAAAACTGTGACATCCAAATTAGTTGATATCTGATATTATTACCAAATCCCTAATTTTACGAAACGATCTCTTGGTTATCGGAAATAAATTAACACCCAAAGATTTAGATTACTAAACTTTCGATTCTTCAGGATTTCAATTTGTTGGAGTAAAGTATAAAATAACTAATGTAACTAGTCGATGCAAAATTCACTTAATCAAGAAAGTAAAAGGGTGCGTTCAGGTGTCAATTTATTTTATTTAACTCATGCAAAATATCTTATATTCGTGCAACGAAGCACTTCCAAATTGTAAACTCGGAGACATATTGCAACAAATAGAGGGTTAGAATTCAATATTTAGCAAAACATTATGTTTACATTTTTCAAGGCGTCAGCTCAAAACAGAAGCTTAAACAAAAGTAATGAGAGATGTTAATATCTTTTGCACGGCCAAATTGTAACTCGCGAATTTTAATCAGTCCAAATTGTTAGTTTTTATAAACGTCTGCAGTGCTAAATTTTGAAAATTAGAACCCTTACGAGCGATGATGTGTTTCACATGCCGTTAAAATAACAATCTATTTAAAATTTAAAAACGGGGTTTAAATAAAATAATTTAATGCCTTAAGGGCAAGTTTTCCGACCATATTGTAAACTCCGGATATACTATTCTTCAAATTATCGTCAAATAAATATTTCAAAAATATGAACTGTTTTTAAAAAATTAGTCTTTTGCAAACAAATTACATGTAAAACAAAACTAATTTAAAGTTATGCTTAGAATAAGATCGTATATCGTATGCGGATTATATAATTAGCGCTTAGATGGATTTTCAATTCTTAAAGATTTCCTTACATTTAGAATTTAGTTAATAAACTATATTTATTTTAAAACGAAAAAACGTAAATCCCTAAAGTCAAAAATAAAAACAGCAAGAATTTAAAACAACAAATTGCAGATAATGAAATTGCCTAAGATTATTCATATAATCTACATGATGTTGTGAAATTAATA
The DNA here is from genome assembly GCA_024586415.1 of Phrixothrix hirtus. Lineage (NCBI taxonomy): Eukaryota > Metazoa > Arthropoda > Insecta > Coleoptera > Phengodidae > Phrixothrix > Phrixothrix hirtus. The sequence continues at coordinate 8,821 of JAHWXV010328142.1, forward strand.
AAATATTTCAATTATGCTTACACGGCCATTTTGTTTGTATCAAAATACAAAATATAAAAATAAAAGGCGTTTTACAAAGTTTTCGCCCTGCCCTCGTACACAAAGTACTAAATTCTAACTATTACTGATAAAATTTCTACAGAGTGAAATTTATTTATCAAACTCTTATGCAAAAACCATGTAAATGGATAAATGGTTAAAACGATTTAATGTGTAGCATATAGTATAAAGAAGATAAAAGAGAAATTTACTCGACTGTCGAATGATACTTTTCTTACTTTCACTAACAGCGATAGCACTTAACGATGCTAGATCGGCCGAATCAAAATTATAACCCCTGATTTTACATCAGGATTGATGTTATACGGTTACTAAGGTCATTTTTTCAAATTTCTTCAAACGGTTTAGTTCATGAAAAAAGAAAATATTCCTGCTGTTTGCGTTTCTTTAAAGAGATTAGAAGTTTTACTTTAAAATATATTTTAAATTTCATTAATGTAAACTTAATTCTTCACCTTTTAAATTATTTGATTAATATAAATTTTGATCTTTTCTTAGATTAATATTACTTTTTATCTGCCGAGTTCTTTAATAATTAATTTAGTTAATAATTAATTATTGTATATTTGTTGTAAACTTAATCTCATGAGGTCTAGAGAATTAGTTTTAACAGCTTAATTTATTCAAGGTTGAAATTTATTAATTCTTATTTTACGTATTTAACCCGCATATATCCGCTGTAATAAATTCTTCCAGCATTATGCCAATATATTTGTATCCAATCGCTTTATTTATAACTACTCAATATCGCTATATTTGCTTAACTTTTACTTTGTCTGAGTTGTTAATTTATTAAGGAAAGCTTGTATTCTAGTTTCTATCAATTTAAATTAAGCTCTGTAATTTTAGTTTAATATATCTAAATTCTTTTAGTTTATCTTAATACCTATTTAATAATTTCGCCGATGACTTTGTCTGTGGTTCACCACTTTGGGTACCTGAAATAAACAATTACCTTTAAGGCTTCATTAAACTAGTTTTATTGCAGTTTATTTAAAAGTTGTTTATATTATTCTCTTTAATCGTATAAGCTTTTTAGTAACAAGTAAGTTCATGGCGATCGTTTTTCTATCACTGGCCGCTAAGTTGTTATAGCGTTCCCTTTGCATGCTTAGTTCTAGATTTAGTAATTCAAGATATGTAAAAGATGCAAGTCCACGACTCCTTCATTGAATTAGCTGCAACTTTCATCCAATGCGCGACGTTCATTTGCCGCGTTGAATAATTACTTTGAAATCTACGCTTCTCCGAAGAAGTAAACCTCTACAAAAGCACCCGCTTCAGAGGTTATTAACTTTGGGTTAAACTCGAGGAGAAGTGGCTTCGTTTGTAAGCACTGATAGAAGATGCCTTGCTGGTTAAGTTCGCTCATTGTACGTCCTCTCTTTTTCAGAAGAGGACGACTTTTGTTCTGTTTGTTTTGTGGTTGAGACTTTGGGATACGGAAATTCCCTTTACTTTTATGATTGCAACTAGCCATTCGGTCATACTTATTTGTTTGTTTTGTGGCTGAGGGTTCGGGATGCGGAAAATCCCTTGGCCCTCTTGAAGTAGAACTGTTATATAGTCTTTTCGCTATGCCTACTAGAATTTTGTTAAATCTGGAGGAGTCCCACCGCCAGTACGGATTTTTAACGTGCCAAATATCATATTGACACGGGACCTACGATTTTACTTCCTTATCCGAGCAGAGGCATGTTTTTAAAATTTTTTTCCGTTGAAAAATTTACCGACCTCGATCGGGTTTGAACCCGCGTCCCTTGGGTGTAGAGGTAAACATGCTAACCAACACACTTACTAAAATGTTGCCGAACGTGAAGGTATTCCAATCTATCAACAGGTTTGCCACTTTATCCTAGAACAAGACATGATTTATACATTTTTTCGGCTGAAAGATTTCCCAATTTGTTAACCGCTATGCCATTGGCTTGTTCTATACAAAATAAGCAGTTCGTAATAGTGCAAAATATAATTTATACAAACTGTTATAAAGATATGTTACTACATTATACGATTTCTTAATATAAATGAAGACTAAATAATATTTCAAAATCGAAATAGTACGAAAAAATAATGCTGTTAGCCATCATCTTACTATAATCGAATAAATAAATTAATAACGGATTTAAAGCTGAGAATTTACTCAACGTAAATATAAATGTAAGTATTGTATACATAAACGTCAAATAATTTCAATGATATCGCTATAAAGATGTTTCCTTAAAATATTTGAATATATTCAGATGCTTTCATATTTTTAGAAAAACGATAAAACACAAGTTTAATGAATCTAATTATTTAGTATTTCTATTAATAAAATGCAAAAGCGTCTGCTATTTTTAAATAAAACATTCTTTTACATTAAAGCGAACCTTGAAAATGGTGAAAATAGGTGCTGACATTTCAATATTCTGAAAACCTTTTACACACAGCTATTAACGTTAAAAAATCAATTTTTCGATTTTTAGATATACTAAATGCAATTACAAGACATATTTCATTTGATATTTGGGAATATCACAGAGATCACTTATACCAGATGATTCAAAGATGTTGTCGCACGTTTGAATTTGGCGCACTTCTATATTGGTTACTTTTTCACCTAAAGTTAAAGTGATAAATATTTTGCCTAAAATGTAGTTTGACATTATATTTATTCTACTTTTTTATCGTAATTAATATTTTGGAAGTAATTATCCAATAAATAATATTTTTCTGAATTAAAATTGTTTTTCTTAAATCAGCTCACACAAGATAATTTAATTTTCATTATGGTATTATAACTTTTACTTGTGAGGCGGCGGCGCCTTGCACATTGGAGGTTAAATGTTTCTGTAATGCCTTGGACCTAATAGTTTCTGAGAGTGGGAGGGGATCAGCAATCTTAGTCAGGTTTATCGCATGTAATTTGCAGAACGATTAGAACAACAAAAAAATTAAGAGCTAAGCAAAGATAAATATGTTCTTACCGCTGTTACACTTCACGCCCAATCGAAACCGACAACGACAGTCTGGAACCAAAGAAGTTCTATCTAAATGGAGAAAGGCAAAAAATTCAGGAAAAGAACTTGTCCAAAACAATAACATTTATTCCATCTGATACCAAGAGGCATAACAACAATAACAATAATAACGGTTAATTTATGTTCTTTTCGGAACGTTACTAGCAAAAGCTTAATGAATATGCCTTTCGAGATTAAGGCTAACTAAGGTACATATGGGCATCTGAACTAATAACTCTGTGAACGTATTAGTAATAACGTCCAAGTCTTAGCATAACAGGAAGGCTGCCTAAGATAGGGAGTTTTCTCTTAATCATATTACTTCTGATAGTATAATTATTTTAAAGAAAGAGGAATCAGAAAATCAGATAGTTTTACTTCACATCGGAAAATTCTGTGTACTAATATAGTATTTATTTTTTAATTTAAATACAGCAAAAATTTAATTAAACACGAAAATGACAAAATGGCCGGAGTCTTAGCTCCTATGTTAGTGTGCAGTTCAACACGTTACTTTTGTAAATTGGCATACTTTATAGAATTTAAATGAAAATTTACTATCATTTACGAATTGGTTACAAATTGTTAATAGAAATTTAAATAATTCAATTGAAAAGTACAGTTAATAAATTAGAATATTGTACAGAATGAATGCGGCCTATCACGCGGCGAGTTTGGTTTTCCAGATGTAAATAGCGCCGATAACGGCTATACGTGTTTCCATGTACATTCGATATCGGTCTTAATTAAACATTTAGAGAGGCAAGAAAACTACGACCTTGCATGCTAACTTCCTGAAATAGAAACGTATCCTGGCTTTCTGGACGGTTTCTATTTCATTTTAAGGGCTCCTTCGTCACAATCGGAAGTTGTTTATACTTCCAGTACCCATCCAAGCGACTACCCAAGATAAATCATCCAAAGAAGAGACTAAACCAAAAATTAATAAAAACATCTAAAAAGATCACATTGTATCGACATACTCTTTCGACAATCGGCACATGTTCGATAATTTTATATCTAATTTTTACCACAATTTCGTAAAGGTATTTACAATTTAAAGCCATAGGGGACGGAATCTGTCGGATGTAATACCGGTTTTACAGATTTTCAATGAAATGAAGTATGCGAATGATCAAATTAGTTGCTTGCGGTTTAATTAACAACCCACCTGAGTGTACATATTCAATAAATCAGTAAATCCTTTATGAAATTAATTCCAAAATCAATTCTTACTATGAGAATTAATACCAGATTTTCAAAAGTATTCGAGGTACAAAATTAAACATTAGTGTATGAAACAATAAGAATAGAAACAGAATAATTATGGTACCTACAAGGATATCGGATAAACATGCAGATCATGGTCAATAGATGGACTGATCTAGGCACTTCATATTCTTTGTAACGGATTAATTTGCCTAACGAAGTTTGTTGTAGGCAGGCGCTGTTTTGTTGAACAAACTGCAACGCGAATACGCTCGAAAAACTTTTTAATAACCTTAATGCATATTTATATACAAATATAAACATATACACAGCAAGTGGAATACCTCTCCAAACATTTTCGTAGTCTAGTGGTTGACGGGTATGCGTTGTACTTTATCGATTCTGGGTTCGAATCCACACATCAGCAATTCTTTTTTTTAATTTATTTGATTATTAAATTATAAATATACTCACTTTTAAAAGTAATGCACCACAGAGATACAAGATACAACGCCGAAACTTGAGAAAATGTAACCAGACCCGTCTATCTATTGACTAGATGCAGATAAAGATTGAAAACATTTGCATTTAGTGCTTTATTTATAATGAAATGGGTTGTATAATAAATAAAAAATGTCTTAATGTTTGGAGAAAAATGTTGTTTGTATTACTTTTAGCCTTGTTCTTTATTTTAAGTCCCTTTCGGTATATAGTTCCTAATATGGCTTTACTTATATGATTACGCTGATTGCTGAGGTATTGGTAAGTTTATTTTATTCACAGCTATACTTGATGGGCAATTATTAATGAAACTACGAGAAGTGATACTTGTTCTTTCCAAAACGGGTTTTTCTAGGTTCATTTCCGAAAAATACGCACGTCACTCAATTACTTCGATTTAATATAAACAACTTATTTTCGATCATGCGCAGTGCCTTGATTTGAACTTAATTTAATATAAAGACGTGTTTATTTCTTATGTATTTTTTAATTCCACACATTGCTGGGTTAAATATCAAAACAATCGAGTGGTATTTTTGTTTCTTAAGTTCTAGTGCTTTAGTTCTAGTCTACAAGAAATGTAATGACTAACTTAAGCCATATTCTACTGATTTACTTGAGCTTGCCGAAAATATCAGGTTTTAATGACATGAATTAGTATTATAGGGTTTAAGTAAACATTTAATAACTAACTGCCATTTAGGGAAACAAAGATTTTACCCAGTTTAAATAAAATATTTCTACCGACCCTTACAACTGTCGATATTTGTTCGAAATCGAAATCGATATGAGTTGCTAGTTACTGGTATGTTTATGTGAATGAAATAACAAAGGACACTTCAAAGGTTGTCACGTTTGCGTCTGAGTCCAGAGAACGAGTGTCAAACTCGATCGAGTTCCATAATTCTTTAGCAATGTAAAAATTTCTGCTGCGGGTTGGAGCACCATGCAGGCCGAAACAACCTTAGCAATTGAAGCCGTAAAGACTAAGGGAATTTCCATATCCCAAAGCCTCAAATACAAATACAAACAATTTATGTAGTAAATTACAGAATAGTAAACACATTTGGTAAATGCGCACTTGAAAATTTTGCAACTGATGAGTTTTTCAGCTAAGCTGCCAAGTAAACAATTTTTAAAAATAAATAAATCTTATTCACAAGAAAGATGCACGTTAAGTATTTTTTATTTAAAAACTAAATTAACGTGTACAAATTTTGAAAATTAAAATAAAAATAGATAACATTATGAATTATTGCCGGAAATTATATCAAACTTTTTAATTTAAAATGTAGTATTTTGCGGAGAAAGCTGCCAACATTTCTTTTCATTAATAAATGCTATTATAAAGCCTTGAATCTTACTATTTGGTTAAAATGTTTGTTTTAAAAAAAAATTCAGTCGCATGTGGGACTTGAACCCATGTGCGTCCGCTTAGATTGCGAATCTGCCACGCACTGCGTCTATACCAAATCTTTAGCCGAAACTGAATCGCTCTATAATTATGCACGTGTAAATACCGTTGTTTTAATTTGTACATTATCAGTTATGCTCAATATGCGACTATTTTTATTTAGCTTCTACGTTAAGTACAAGGTTGGTCTCAAATCTATAATTGTTAATATTTCCAAAACTAATTATTAATTAATGGTGGATTTGATCATTATTTTTGGAACACTCTGTATACAATGGCATTCAGTCCATTACTATAAAGAGTGAGAGAGCGAGAGAGATAATAACTCAATGTGATAACTGTTAGGAACAACTTTTTATCCAAAAAGTTCAACCAAAACATGATTGGGAAGAGGATTTTTTGACAAACCCTAAACGACAAAATTAGTCATCAAAATGTTTGATGAAATCATTTTTCAACATAATGCATACATGGATGAATTGGATAAAACTGTGTTTTAACTATTGAAGTGTACGAAATGTATCCAAAAACAAATCAAACATCTTCAAGACTATTTGATTTACTTGTAAAATGTAATCAGATGTATCCCCTTCAAAGCGGTATCTTCCATTATTGCACTACTCACAGTGTTCTTTCTGTTTTAGGATGTGCCCTGGTATGTTTTGTGGAATAGTTTGTAGGTCTCGTAGTCCATTTTTTCTAACCTCTTTTGTCGTTTGGCAACACAACGACGCCCAAAATAAAGCGAATAGGGGCCAAGACAATTTTTGTGTCATGCTTAGTAAAATCAGCATGCATGTTTTGTTTGCCCACGCTTCAAGCCTCTTCTTTTGCACTGCCTTCATCAATCACTGCATTCGTTATTGGTAGTTGATGATATGGGGCATACCTTTAATGAACGACACCATTGCAATAACAAAACTGATCAGCGTTATTTTCACTTATGAGCGACTTAGGTAAGTCTTTTTTGGTCCAGTAACAAACTTTTTTCTCAGTGATGACTGTGCCTTCACTTTGATATCAATGATACAATCACGTCTCTTCACCTCTTATGATGCTTTTCAGGAAGCCATTATCCTCATGATCTAAAAGATGTTGACTAATTTTAACATGCTATTGTTATTGCTCATCTATCAGTAGTCGCGAACAAATTTTGCAGCAACTTGATGATGCGAGCTTTAATTAGTTTCTATTTCTTTTACTATTTTACAGTTGGTCAATCGATAATTTTAGGTATCACAAATGATGTTTACAGCCGCTTACGCTTTGCATCGTCTTCAATAGAAATTCGTCTGATTTTAAACACTGATACCACTTGTATGTGTTCTTTTCCGTAAACCCTTTGCAACATTATAAAAATTTCTGTAAACATTTTACCCAATTTTAAACCAAATTTCACACAAGCACGTTGATTTTTAAGAATCTTCAGTTTATTTATAACAAAACCGCCGATAGCATGGAACATAACGCAGAATGATGCAATAAACGGTATATAATTTCTAAAGTATACTACTACTCAGTCCACTATCGATAAATTGACACGCTATTTTTAAAGTTCGGTTTCTTCTAGGATAAACCTCATATATAGGTTTTTAAGTTTTATCAATAATAGCAATTAGATTTATTTCTAGTCGTTCAAATCTAAAGATGTTCTTTTATTTCTTTTTTGCTTTCAATTTGAGATGCTGGGTTTACAAATGATATATCCCAACTTGATTCATATATTGACTTAAGATTATCATTGGAAGATAGTTTGGCCTTAAATAACCAAAATTTTGAATAATTCATCATCCTTTTGAACTGCCAACCTATTCGTTGAAGTTCAAAAATTACAACTGGATAATTTGAAAATTTATTAATTAGGAAATACTTGAAAAAACATCTTGTATCATTTGATAGCATAACAGCTGTGCTTAAACGTATATTAGGAATTTTAGATCTTTTTTAAAAAAAAGCGCGCTGTTTTGTTGCAGCTAAGATACACCTGCAGAGTATTTATAAACTTCCTGTACAACACTAATCATAGATCTAAACAAAGCTGCGTTGCCCATTAACTTCTAATCAATTTTGCTTCTGTTCATTTTAAAAAACGCATTTTAGTATTTTTTTATGTTTATGTCCAGTAGGTTCTACAAATAAAGTGTGACAGCAAATGCTGTTTTTTATTAGCCGCTTCAATGTTTTTATCCTATTTGCCTATAAAATTTTTGTAATTTGTTATATTTCTATACAGTACGATACAAGAAAATTACTAACAATATATAGGGCGTATTCAGAATAGTACCGAATTTGTATCGTAACATCAATTTTTGCTTGAACACTACTTAGACCGTTGTCGTTTAAAAAACTCTTGAATGGAATTGAATGAAGAAGATCGAAAATCTATGGTGTGTGACTGCGCATTATAGTGCATGAAACAATCACCAGAAGCACTGTTTTCTGATCTAAAATGGATAGCTCAGACTTATCAGTCGTCATTGCAAACAAACTCAGTGCCATATTTGGAACAATGCCACGATGTGTTCCTTTGTAGATATTTCAATATTTTCGCTGACAGCTTCACAAATAGCTTTTGATAATGTACCGTCACGGTTTAAATAATGAAGCTACAATGGAAGGTTTTATGTAATCCACTTAGCCACGAAGCCGATTACATATTATAACAATCACTTATTGTAGTAGTGCTGTGATATTTATAAGTGTTTTCAATAAGATTAGTATAAATCATTATAATTTTGACAAAAACTTAACTATAAGAAAATAAGCGAATAGAAGCTTTAAAATAGAGGAGATATGCAGTTCTCAATAAAGAAGGGCAATAAACAAAGAATTATCCATGAAGAAATGCCATATATGGGAAAGCAAATTTTGGCCTAAACAGTTTGTATGGAGTAAGGAATCAAAGCAAGGTTACCCAAAGCGCTGAAGATCTGAAGAATTTGGAAAAAGAGAAAGAGTTGAAAGTGAGACAAGGTTTCAGTCCTTTCAAAGGAAACTAAAGCATCAACAACCATTGGTTTAAACATTTTGTAAAGCTGCTTCTGATTGAGCACAAACAAACTGGCTTCAGAATCACCGTGAGAAAACAGTAGAAATTCAAAAACGTGACGAAACCTCAAAATTTAGCTCAGAAAATAACGCTACTTCACAGCAATTAAAAGGGCGCACAAGGCTCGCAAAGTATGACAGACTTCTATGAGGATGGGATTCAAAAGCTTTTTGTATGATACGATAAATGCCTTAATATTGGTGGAAATTATGTAGGAAAGTAGATTACGGTACATGCATTCATGTAAAAATAAAATTGTTAAGAAAAATTTACTTGTTTTTTTTATTTTGAAACGGTACTTACTTAAAAAGCACGCCTCGTAATTATGTATAAATTATATAATTCTGGAACTAAGTCTGGCGCTGGTTCTGTTACACTTAAAGGAGAAAATAGATACAGAATGCATCAGCCGTTATTATATCAGGTTGCAGCTTAAAAATTTATAAAATTCTAAAATTGCATGTCTTTAGGTAATTAATTATTTGCGCATTTCTATGACAAAATCACATAAAACCAATTTGTGATAAAATAATTTTGTTTGATTATGTGCAAAAATTAGCAATGCCGTTTGGAAAGGTCCGCGACGAGCCATGCCGCTAATCCATATTGTAGAGGTAGAACTCAGCCATAATGCGTAAACTTATTTTGCCTATTCCCAGGGTTATAGTTTTGATATAAATGTAAATCACAACTTGCTTTAAATTAGCTCTGAAAATACCATTTGGATATAGATATAATAACATAAAGTGTCTATGATGGACAAATTATGAAGTAAAAGGAATTGAGTAAACATAAAACCTTCCATCATATTTATAGAAAAATTTGGCTTAGGGTTAATAGGCAAGGAGAGCAACTCATGGGCAAATAGTCGTGCTTCGTAGGTTCGTAGAAAAATCTTTTAAGAAACGAAATGTGTCATATTACACTAGATTAGTAATAAATCTCCATTAATCTTCGCAGTAAAAAAATGATTAAAGATAAGAGGGACAATCGGTTTATTGAAATATTAAACGATTAAAGGTTAAAGACACGTTTATAATGGAACTGAAAATTATATACCTTCCTAAATGAAGAACGAAAAAATAAGTTCAATAATATAATTTCAAACACGATAAACATTTATTTACGTGCGAGATTGGCAGAAAATACCTTAAAAATATGTAATTTATAGTGATATACGGTATGCTAATTGCTGATATTAATAATATAAACTAACAAATAGTATATTATATACCAAGGAACTAAAGTTCGCCGTTTAATCCAGTTGGGGAAGTTAATTTCTCGAGAGAAATAATCTCTGGAGGTAATAGGTACTTTAGTCCTAAGGTATATACATTATTTTTGGACTTCCATATAATGTGAAATCATCTATAAATCAGAAATATAGTTGATGTTTAATTAAAAATGTTTAGATTTGATGCTAACTTTAATTGGTGAGTTGTGTGTTGCTAGGTTTATGATTAAATTGTACTTTTAATCCATTGAGATCAAAAGTAAAATCTAATCTCTTGACATCAAAAGTGATACTTTAGTGTTGGAAACAAGTTATTAAACTTGCGGACTTAATCCCGGAAATGCAAAAAGATTATTACTAATATTGAAATTTCAATAACATTATTAGCAAAACTTTGAACTATACACTAAGAATACAAGCACTTGTATCAGAAAATCAAGTTAAATTTACACTGCATTAATCAGTACTATAGAAGGTTGTGATTAAATGCATTTTAATAATCAGAAAGTTCGGCGAGAATATTCTTAATTATATACTCTATATCAAAACCATTAAATTTCAAAATAGAACAACAGTACCATTAACAACATGTTATACTATTGTTTAATAAAAACTCAGAAATTCAAATTTTGCAAGAACAAAGTAATTTGCAAAGAATTACTTGTAATTTTTGCTTTATAAAGAACTACACATGATCTGTACAATGCAGCTATTAAAATTTAAAAATCAATGCAATTTTACTAAAATTTATAATTGCAAAGAAACATTTTATGATGTTTCAAAAGTAATGATAGTTACATATATGACATGTGGCGTTAAATTTGAAGAAATAATACAATATAATGTAGTAATAATTCCAAAAGATAACTTGTATACACCATCTGTGACCAAAAATTCCACAGAAAACAAGTAAAGTAATGTTGGAAAAGCAAACAACAAAAACTGCTTAATAAGGGTGGTTTCTTAATAAACTACAACACATAACTACTAAAGATTCATCAGTAAATGAATAGATTATTCATCGAATCTTGTGCGTCTTAAGCAACAATGGCGAAAACACTATGCTTCAAAATGAGTGCGCTGCACATCATAATGAATGTAGAAACACTCAGAAAATAAGACATTAACTAAACCAAAACGGTGTAAAATAAAGAAAATAAAGTAGCCAAAATTATGTTTTTAACACAAAAAATAAAATAACGATTACTCAACTTACTGAAATTATAAAGTTATCAAAAGTTTCTGTTATATGCTTTATATAAATTAGAAATAAATAAATACGTGTGTGTTTCAAATACTACAAGTTCTATGTGAGTCATAGAATGCGTCAGTAATTTTAACATGTATTTTACAGACGTTGCCAAATTACAGCTGCAGCTGTACTTTGGCATGCAAAAACGTAATCTATACAATAAAAATAATGCAAGCAAGGTTTGGGCATATTAATTGATTAAGCTCGTAAACCATATGTTAAATTTGTAATAAAAATAATGTTTATCTTTAATAAATTTCTTTACACTTCAATATTTTTAACCAAATTTCTACAGCACGCTATTAGACAAGCATGTAAATGACTAAAACTTGAAAATAAGTAGCGAAGTTTTATGCTGCGCCGTGAATATTATGCTTCATTTTATAATGGTATGAGCGTGTGATGTCATAGTCATTGTGTATGACGTAACATGTAATTTAAATAGATAAAGTATAGAATTATAATTAGTTGTAAATAAATTAGAAAGTCAAAATAAATAATTAAACAATTTGTAAACAACTGATGTCTCGTGTAGCGTTTGACTATTTCGATTGTAAATTCGTAAGAAAATAAAATAAGTGAATAAAATTAAGAGCAGATGCGAGTAACAAGAAGAACGGATAAAGATATAGAATTGCTACTGGAAATGTGTAGAAAATGTAGGATAAATGGATTTTAACATAATAAATTGCAAAAATGCACCACAAGAAGTATCGCAAATATATTCCAAGATTAAATTAAATAAAGTTGAAATAAACTATATGAAAGAAGGGAATGAAGTCTAAATTAAAAAAGAAATCAAGACATTACAAATGATACGATAACAAAGTTTGAAGAGGTACTACGAGGGGTTCTTATCACAACATCCACATTTAACAATGTTTACCAACAATTTTGTCAGTCCGTTTTCACAACGGCCACTATTAGACTGGATTTGTAACGCTCAACGTTTTCATAACATCCACCTTTTTTGCTGTTCATAACGCCCACTGCTCACAACGCCTACCAAAAATGTTTTAGTGTTCACAATGCCCACCGTGTTTACAGTGTCCACTATTCAACTGCGTTCATAACGCCCACCGTGTTGCGGAGATAGAAAAACGTTGAACGAAAACCTATATGAGAAAACGTGACCCCATTTAATCTTGTCGTTAAAGTATACTGGGATTAATGAGATTCATTAAATATTCAGGAGAGTCTTGTGAAGAAAGCGCTGGAGAACGAAGGTGGAACTAAGACGCGATGGCAGTTCATTGTTCTAAAGCATAAAAAGGTAAAAAATTTTACGATAACTGCATCATGATTCATCAGGAGGGTGTATGGAAGTAAAGAAGAGCAAGCGATTTTATTGGGTGAACTGTAAAAAAACGTCAAGGAATAGCACCAAAATTGTGTAACATGTGTTTCGGGGAACAGCACTTAGAGACAGTGTAACGTCGACAGCCTACTAGAAAAATTGACCTTTGATATATTAGGTCTGTATTCCGAAATAGAAGCACAATTATTTTGGTAGGTGGATCGAGGCATACGCCCTTCCAAATCAGTAAGCAATTGCAGTAACCGTTGTAGAATGTGGAAGCCATAAGTAAAGAACCGCCATTTTTGGATTTCATAGCACCATATTCTAGATCCTACAAAGCCCGGTTCGGTATTACCACTGAACAGCTCATAAATTTGTTTGATGTATTAGATGAGTACCCTTTGTGTTGCCGACGATTTGCGAGTGTCTTGTGGTAGCTTCCGAATTTAAGGGAGGACACGACAATGCTGTGACTAGAAATCGGAAAGACATCTATTACTTCGTTATAGAAGCATCAAAAGTCATAGTACGAATATGCTGTGGGGTCTAAGTAAGTAACTTTATGTTAATGGTGACAGAAAGTTGTGGCTAGATCAACTTGACTTGCGTGTTATACGCAAAATGATAATGTTTTAAGGTGTAGTTGGAATCTAAGAGAGATTTTCTCATGGTACAAAGCAATTGACTCCCACCTTTAAAAATTGTTGGGTTGTAAGAGTGGCTCGCAGTGAAGTTTCCAGTATGGATTACACCATCAAGCGGTCGATGTAGGAACATTTTAGCTGCATAAATCAAGGTTGCTATTACAGGATGCAACAGCTTTAAAGAGGGGGCAGTGTAAAATTCAGCAATGACATTTGTTATGAGTTGCCCTTAGTTCAATTTATAATGTCCAAAATTTTCTGGAGTATTCTTAAAGTTACAGTTTTGATATAAGTATGAAACACAATTAGTTTAAGTTAGCTCTGAAATTGTGGTACAAAAATATATGATGAGTAGCAATCCTTATTTGATCTGCTTTTTATAGAAATTGTACAAAATAGACCAATTTGAATTAATCTAAAAATTGCAATCGGAATTCCGAGCGCACTAATATCGGTTGGTCTGTAAGTTGTACGTGCGTATGTGTACAAACAAGTTGGACTTAATTGTTGATGAATTTACTTTATTTCCTTGTATTTTATTTATCTATTATAAGAACAAAACATTAATAATAATATTTTCCAACAAAATAAAAAGGGATATCGCAAGGTTATCATTCGATCATAATACTACCAGCGATCTTCCATCATAACCTTAAAATACAAACATAAAATAAGAAGTGTAATATTGCCCTACAAAAATTTAGTTTCAAGGCAAATTTAAAACATCTAGAACGATCAAGAGGTGATGAAAAAACTAATACAGCAGCAATTGTAATCTTCTGGAAAAGAAAGAAAAATATATCACAGAATCATTTTGAATTATAAGTATCTGTGTAGTTAATGTTTCATTAAGTAAAGAAATATTAATTCATAAATATTGTATGTGAAACAACGTTTAAAGAACATTGGCCAGTGTGATGGAGGGGAAATAACCCCTTTAGATATAAGGTGTAAATGATGTTGACCATTTCTAAAAGTGATTTTATTATAAAGGTAAGCAGTCTACTGTAAAATAATTGTGCGAAAAAGGCAAGCAGTTTACAGTGATCTTCTGCTGCTCATATTTAACCAAGAACAATCAGGATGTCTGGGAAATAAAAAACTACGTTAAAAGTGCTTATAAATTAAGTTTTTAAATTGTAGACTTTTGGAACTATCTGAAATTGAAGGTTTGAGTCTAACTCATGTTAATCTGGACGATGGTGATCGTTCATTAAACTGTTTTACCAATGTCATAGCCGTTCAATTTAAAGTATATATTACAGCGCTGAAGGCGCATACTGATTACTAATAGTTATTAGACATTTAAAACAAATGTCAGCAACCTTTGCTAATTTAATATTAAACATAAAAATTAAGATTTTCATATTTAAAATTTTAATTTTCATTGTGGGCAAGGCACAATTATAAAAAACAATAATTTTAGTATATACCATTACAAGAAAATCTGGTTAAACAATTTTGAATGCACCTTAAAAGTGCAAATTAATTACACATTTTGGTAACAGCAGCTCCTTTTTATTAAGATTGGAATAATTTAGTAACTTCATTTAGGTATTCGACAGAATTTAATCCCTATGTATGTATAAATGCTAAAGTTCCATTCAATGCTAAAACTATAAAAATCTAATTTTTTTGTTAATATTAAGGATTTATATATTTTAATATACTGCAATATGGGGAGTGGGGTGTGCATTCTATTGGTTTTACCCTTTGAATAAATAATGGAAGGAAGTAGTCTTTGGTGGTAAAAAAGTGGTCGGCGATGGGTTTTACATACGGTAGATGAATATTTTCGGTTACCAGTAGTGTGCCCGTGAACTGTTTATATAAGTACAAACTGTTTGTATTAAAGTGGGAAACTTGTTCATAATACTATCTACTAACTCTAAAAAAACAAAAATTGTCAACAAATCACAATTTATTGATTTTGCTTATTATGCTTATTACAAAATTTAAATTTTCAAACCGAAGTGAAATACATACTAATAAAATGTTATCTACGCCTATGTTTATTATTGACATTAAAATTAACACCTATCATTTAAAAAGTCAACTTTAGGATTAGGAAACGTTATTCTTATATTCTTGCTTTTGGCATTTCAGAACGTTTGCAAGCTACGCAGCTGACAATTTATATTAGTTTGATATTAAGCATATACATGAATTTCCTACAAAATACTAGTCAAATAGACCGAATATGGGTTTACAAGATGGCTACTTCCGTAGCATTTCTAAACAACGGTAATAGTATTAAACACTCTTTCCTCACACTATTCATTCAAACGTTTTACCAATGATTTTTAACTTTTCTCTAACTTTTAGATAGCGAAATAAGAATTATATTTATAAGAAGATCGATAACTTGATGTTGCTTGAATCTTGATATACAG
>JAHWXV010328162.1:0-16084 GCA_024586415.1 Phrixothrix hirtus
GAATTCAAATTAAAACTTTTGACAGATGACAACCGACTGAATCTATCAAAGACAAGAGTCACTAAAAGTGTTTGTTTGTCACTGCCTCCCTTTATCTAAAGTTTAGTTGGACATACGGTACTTTATTTCATATAGGTAAGGAAAAGTAATAATGACTAGGCGTTAATAACAGTTCTAGGTGTACTACAATTATTTATGAATATACTGTACAGGTTAAATTTCCCAAACCTTATCGCATTAGTGTCCCTGTTTGAAGGATTACATTTCTTAGCGCCTTCCGTCCCGTCTTAAGACCTGCGCTTCTTGGGTTCCAGTGCCTCTCACTTTGGGAATGACTAAAGTGCCATTGTTTAAATTTTTAATTATGGTTAAGCTATGACCTTTCATAAATCTATTTTCATAACCGTGATTAAAATATTTAAGTTGATGGGGTGATGGAGGATTAGCAAGATTTAACACAAAAGTCAAATTTAACAAGTTTGAATTTTAGTAAAATAAATGGCGGTGCAGTTTCCGCTTCAATTGAATTTGATAACCGACAACTTTTGATTGACTCCACAATTTTCAATTATTTGCAAAGCTATCTTTCTCAGCATAATTGCTTAATTTAGGGAATTTTGAGATTTAGTTATTTTAGTATGGACGTATTAAATACGGCCAATAATAATTTTTATAATGTTGCACAGACGAAAACGATTAATAATGTTCTCAAATTTTGAACTTCGCGCCAAGTTGTTGGAACGTTTAAAAAACGATGCTACATCACCAACTTGTAAGCGTTTAAAAAGTACTAATATTGTCAATTCATTGAGTACAATTCAAATATTACTTTTTTCACCTTCTGAATAAAACAAACTTGTATTCTTCAACAATGGCACGTTAAAAATATAGCGAAATATATAATATGAATGAGTGTCTTGTTTTCACAGTTCATACGCCAACGACGTCACGGTTATTAGTCGAGCATGAATTAAATCATTTAAATTATTCAATATAAAGCAATCATTTCGTTTTTAAATTTAATGAAAAACCTACTTGAACTTTGTATAAAAGCAAATAAAGGTTAAAGTGTGTTACGGGGTACTTCCAAATAAAGAGAACAAATATACCAACTGTTCTTTTGAATACGCAATTAAGTTGTAAACGTATAACCTAATTTCCCCTACGATTTTATGGAAGTAATTCGTAACAATTTTATTAGACCAACATGTTTATTTTTAACTTTATTCAATGAAAATTTATTACACCTATTTCATTGTTATATTGATTGTTGAATCATAAAACTTTACAACAAAACATGTAGTCACTAAAATTTATAGCCCAAATATAAGTCTAATATACATTTTATAATTGTTCCCGTCCCCGCGCAATAAATGAATAAAAGTTCTAAACGAATTAAAAAGAAAACTTTATTGCAGGAACTGTTACTACAAGATTCGACAGAAACATCTGTTCTTATTTTCCCAGACGTCTTCGGAAGCACAATGTCTCTCGTACTCGATTACATCTATAACGGGAACGTGACGGTACCTGCACATATTTTACCAGAATTCCTTAGCACAGCAAATCTGCTAAAGCTTCGCCTCGAAATTCCGCAGTACTTAGAGAATTTCAGTAGATGTAAAGAAGAAACGAACAACAAAATGTTACGAAAAGTGCCAAATTTAATGCCAATATCTTCGTTGCAGAAAAGCGGTTGCGTTGTAAAGAGAGGACTTTACAATCGAGTTTTTCCAAGCCCTTGGTGCCCGAGGATTGTGCCATTATTAGCTGACCCTCGAGAAGATTGTTCAATCGCTAATGAAAAGTTGGTAAGTATTGAGTAGTTTTCTCACTTGTTTGACATTTTGAATTTTTTTGCACAAAGAAACATTATTTTGGCACTGATTTTAAATTTTAAAAATTAAACGGTAGCAAACTTCATGAAGATACGGCCGCTAATTTTTTTCCCGAGCTTGCCCGTTTTGTCACGCAATATCTGCAGAGTTTTCTCTAAAAACACGGTTTTAATGAACTTGTATTTTCTTACAAGACTAGCTTAGAAAGAAAGCAAACTGTCGCCAAGGTCAATACTCCAGGAAATTAATTTATTCAAATAAAGAAACCAAACGTTGGAATCACTCAAAAGTTGGAAAGGCCTGCCAAAATGTCCCAGGTAACAAAAGTGTTTAACTTTATTCCTCAAGGAGAAATCTCCCACTCTAATATTAATTAGTCGGACAGAAAATTTTATTTTTCCCAGCACTCTTCAAATCTTTATGATGGATTTAGGCTTTGTATAACAACTATATTTGTTTCGCCAAAATTACCTTTGATAACAAAAATATATCAATTTGCCAACATATGCTAGGGCAAAAATGTTACCCTTTTCCTCACAGTCTCGGTTTTTGGGTAATATCTGACCAACTCGAAAAGTATTTTAGTATCCAGCAATATCTAAAGCAAAATAAATCTGGGAAACACGCATGGCTAACTAATTTTAAAACAATGCAATTACCAATATAATCTTTTTTGACCAAATTTACTTTGTCATTTTGTTTTTATTGTTTCTACATTATTTTTCTTATTGTTTAAGCTTTTTCGTTTCGCTTCGTTTGTCATATACTCTGAAGAATCCATTTTGGCCGTTGCTAGAAACAATGTTTTATTGATCTTGTTTTTTCCATTTTTCCCTAACAAACATTTTTATTGTGCAATTTTTTTTTGTAACAAGGAGAGCAAAGGTCTTGAAATAAAATTCCTAGCTCTTTTCTAATTTAAGAAGAAACGCTTCCATCCATATCTTTCCTCGAGCCTCCCCAAAACTAAGAAATACGTATTCTATTTAGTTGAGGAAATTCTTCACTAGACGAGCAATAAAAGCCTTTTTAGGATGCACCAAGCTGTGTTTGATAGTTTCTGAAAAACTGTAGCATCTGAACAGCTTTCGTATTTCCATCGTTTTTCTAAATACAGGGATATTTCCAGGGTTCACATATTTATTTACAAAATATTCTTGTTGCAGAATTCAACATTCTTTTAAAGAACATTTTTGGCGGTTTACCAAATCCAAGAATGTTAGAAGTAATTTTACTTCCTAGTTCGTGTCAAAAGGCGGTATGTCAAAATTCCGCAAAAATATGTATTATTTAACTGCCCGAGTCTCAACGTAAAATCAACACTCCAAGTTTTGCGCATTCTGCCAAAATTAAATTCCTTAAAGCAAGGCCAAAATGCGATTTTTCCTAGTCTTTTTTGTTAACTTGTTCGGAAAAGTAGTTTCCTAATTGTGTAATAGGTATTTGAAAGTTCTGAAAAATATAGTTTTATTTCTCTTTCCCTAAATTGTTTTGGTAGCTTAAGTTACTAGATCCAAAAATGTCTAACTTAAAAAACACTGGCAACTTCTCACATCTTTCTTCAATAATGGGGAAATATGTTATTTTAAAACATTTGCCGCCCCAGCATTTTTGTTTCGCCCAATTCTGTTCGGGCAAACATAACTCATGTTTATTAGATCTGTGCACATCAAAACTTAGTTATTTAGAAAAAAACCAAAATCTGAGCATGCGACTTTTTGGAAGAAACACTTGGACATTGGGAAAATCATTTTTCGCAAAGTTTGTAATTTGCGTATGCAAATTCCTTAGGAAGATAGGTGCCTTAAAATTAAAATTAATTACCAAACAAATTTTGGTAAACAATTTTTTTCTCTTAACCACCCATAGTGATAGAAGAAAACTACTTTTCCTCGGGATTTACCAATACTTTTGTACGAAACCCAAAATTGAAAGGAATTAGGAAAGAAGATTTCCCAAGTGTTCCGAAAATCAAATTGCATCTTCAAACTAATAGGAATTTTGGGAAACCATTGAAATAGCAGAAAAAGGTTTTTTCCTAGTCCTCTTTATACTATGTATTACAAACTTTTCCATATAAACTTGATACATCAAGTTCCATCACCACTGTGTGGGGAAAAATAATTTAAAAGACTGGAAAACCATGTTTCCTTGTCATAAGTGCATTGCAAAATGCAATTTTCTCCACTCTTTAGATCTCATGGCATAACACGGGATTCGTAGGTTTCGATCTTGACAAAGAATACATGCCCGAACTGGTAAAACGTGTTTTAATATATAAAAATCTGGTGTGAGACAACGCACGACTTTCTCTTATGAATTATAGATATGCAAATAATGTCAACAGATAATTAAAATATTGACAAATATTGGCAGAGCCATCTATTGTTTATATTGGGAGGTGTTTTAATATAAATAATATAAAGAAGAAGATTCCTCCTAAAAATGGCACAAATTTTAAAAATTAATTCGGCACAAGTGAAAAACCATCAAACTGTAATATGAACAATTCTAAGGCTTCTCACCAAAAGATTTTGAACCTAACTAAATAGGTAAAAATACAAAAGTTTGCGTTTCCAAACAGCGTGGGCGAAACCATTGGTCTGATGTTGCCGTGTCACGCTGTTTGGAAATGCAAACTTTTAAATTTTTACCTATTTATAGTTAGGTGAAAAATCTTTTGCTGAGAAGCCTTAGAATTGTTCGTATTACAGTTTGGTGGCTCTTTCACTTGTGCCGGATTAATTTTTAAAATTCGTGCCATTTTTAAAAAACACCTTCTTTATATTATTTAAATTAAAATATTATTGGGAACGATAATTGCAACGGTCGCTCAGCCAAATTACTGGACACTCAAAACTCTGCTAAACTCCGAAGATTTTCCTCGATAACTCGCTTCAACAAATTTTCTCAGAGAAATCCATTAGTCCGCATAAAATAGCATCATTGTTAAATTTTAAAACAAATCATTGGGGCGATTTTCTAGAAAATCGCAAGAGTAAAGTGACACTTCGGGTCATTAGAATTTAACAAAATTCTCATTACAACGTATCAGGAAACTACTAAACTTAAATATAAAATTTCATTTTACTACGATGTTTAGTTTTTGAGATATATTGTTTACAATTACGTTCTTCCGGTTAGTCGATTTTCCAAAATTTCTCAGAGAAACCGCTTAGTTCATATAAAATAGCTAAGAAATATGCTAAGTTTAAAACAATCGTTAGAGCTAATTTCAAGAAAATCGCGAAAAGTTAAAATTTCAGAGAATATCTAAAAATGACAGAAATAAAGTAGTACTTCCGGTTATTCCATTTAAACCAAATTCTTGACCTTGCATACAAAGATAGTTATGAACTCAAATACAAATTTTCATTCCGCTAGGATTTTTAGTTTCATAGTTATTTTATTCACAGTTAACGCTAAACATACTTCGGTTATTCGATTTACAGAAAATTTTCGAAGAAACCGCCTAGACTACATAATAGGGAACTAATTGGCTAAGAAATATAGTGAATTTTAAAAAAATCGTTGGAGCCGATTTTGAGAAAATCCCGAAAACCCAAAAAGTGACAAGAGTAAAGTACCACTTCCGGTTATCCGATTTTAGTCAAATTGTTGCGGTTGCGTGTTCCGTTGACTGAAAATCTAAATATAGAATTTTCCTTTATCTACGGCTTTCCGTTTTCGTGATATCCTGTTCACACATAGATACAGACAGACCAATTTCCAAAATCATGATTTTCGGATTTAGGGAACCCGAAAACGTGTATTTCCACTAAAATTTCGACATTGAAAATTTTTACATATCTGTATTTCATCTAGGGCAAGAGAATGTTGAAATGAGTACGTACAATGAATATCGGCACTTTATTTTAGAAAAATCCCTGTAAATCAAATTTATCATTTTTGAACAAGCGCAATTACTGAAAAGTGCATTTGCAACTTGCGAAACTGGTAATGAAATAAAGTATTTACTATCACTATTTACAAAAGTTATTTACTTCCACTATTCTGTGGTATTTATTTAAAAACGGATATTTTTGTCAATTGAAACATTTTTGAATACGCATACCGATGAAATATGAAGAGACGAAACATCGACATTGTGATTAACTTTTTTTTTACAAAATTCAGACCACTAGTGCTCTAGAAATGCGAATTGGGGTCTTTCAAGAGCCAAAGGTAAATCCCGACGGGAGATTCTAGGAGCGATCGTCGTATCATCCCCTTCAAGATTCATTACAACGGATAACATTTATATACATGCATGCGAAATTAACTATGAAATAAACGGTTACCGTAATCGCGCGATATTCGCCCTGCCCCAGCCATATTTCTAATTACCCAATAAAACGATGCATTTTTACTTCAGGTAGCTTACGATTATTTTTAAACAGTTGCGGTTTATATTTCTAACAACTGTTTTTATTACATCAAAAAACTCCATACCTAATTAATTAATATAAAAATTTTCTTTATAAAATGGCGTCGCTATTGTTGCCACTTTACGTATTACTTCGAATCTTATCAAAGAATCAATAAATAAACTAATTATGCACTTGGAAAGCTATTCATGATTTATGTAAATAATTTGATAACAAAAATTAAATAAAACCTATACGTAGCCTAAATGTCCATAGTACACTAGAAATACTCGTATGTACAACACTGCACAGTAGCAAATTAATCACGTTTTAACTAAAAATAACAAGGTACAGTTATTATAATTTAAATACATTATTAATTTGTTAATGTAATTTGATAAGTTGATTCATCAAACACCAAAGGATCCAATAATTACATGCTAAGTGATGATAAATAGTATCCAATAATGTTACATCAATACTTTGTATATTAAAATTAAAATTCATCATTCGATTACTCTTAGAACAGCTGTCAAAATATTAGCGAGTATGTCCTCGAACATAAACAAATATTTAGGATGAGAAATAAGCACTACAACTTCATACATTCAACCCAATAATGTAAACATACCATATTAGAAGCTATTTATCATAACCGTTATTCAAATTATCAAAATTGGACTTTGGATTAATTTAAAATTACACTTAAGGATATATTCATTATATACTAATTTAAACATTGAGTTTGTCAATTACATTTAATCTAATTATAACTTTCAGTTGCAAAATGACACAAACAATAACTTCCAAATTCATGTAAAGAAACAATATTCACCAAGCACGAAGGCGCATCAGCGACATCTCCCGATTCGCTATTCAACGAGTAGTTCATCGAGCTCATCTCCAGTTTACACGGAAGGTGATGAAAATAAACCTTCGTTTATTGAAAAATCTTTAGACATACACAAAAAAGAAGCTGAAAAGTGTGATAAGATTGTGGACGCAACTGAACAGGATTTAAAAACAGAAAATGATACACATAGCAAATCGCCGCTTAACGGTAATGGTAAAACTATTAAAAAGGAATACAAGACTGATAAGCACAAACCGTTTAAATGCAATGACTGTGGAAAATTATTTAGCCAATTAAGGAATTATAAGTACCACAGGTAAGCTTAACATTTATTTTTATTTCTAAAAGCCGGCAATCCCCACACTGCATTTTTGCTCAATAACACACACTTTCGGGGCATATTTATTTACCTAAGCTTAATGCAAACTTGAATTTCCTGGGAATCACTGTCAAGCTTGATGTGTTCTAAAATTCATTTACCGAGAACTCGACCTGTATGTTAACAAAACTACAAATACAAATCGGGTGCAATTTTGATCATATATTATTTGAGACCTTGGTTTAATTAGATCCGCTTTCAGAAAGCCGATGCCAGCCACTTTTAACACAGAAACACTACCAGTTTCAGGAACCACAGAGAAATGTAGACTGACTTTGTCAGTAAGCATCTTCAAATGCTATTTTGTGAGGTCCAAAATTAACATCATAATAGAAATGTTCGCCAAAATTTGAAAATATTGCAATAAAGATCGATTTCATGGTTGAAAAAAAATTGGAAAATGCCTTTCACCCGTTGAAATGAAGAAAGCGTAAAAAAACATTCCCTCAACAAAACAAAGCAAATAAATTTAGATATGGACCCGTTACATAATTTGGGAAAATATTTGTGAAACGGCAGGCTGTCATAGACAACTGCCGCTAGTTTTGTGGGCACATGTTTGTTTTTCGAAATTTGTGCATTCTAGGCAAGGAAATTGGAGCAAAACGGGGTGGTTATGGTTCATTCATAAGTAATGCAGGGTTTTATAATCAAAAGATCACTTGTTCAATTGACAAACATTTACAGTTCTTCTAACTGTTAACAAACATTGCCTTGCAGATGAGTTCAAATAGGGTATTCTCATGGATGAGAAAACCGGTATACAAGCCCATTTTTCACACGACTGACTCAAAATACAATTCACAACATATAAACATGAAGTATCTTTTCATGATGCCTGCGTCATACGTTCTTTTGGCATCTTTCCTATTGATTCTATATTTTTTGTTTTTTCCTTAGCCAACAAATTTTCTTTTAGTTCATTTTGAACAGTGAGTCTTGCCACGTGGCACAGAAGATTCAAAGAGCGACATAAGAATATGGTAGACGATGAACGCCCTGGACGACTTTGTACACCAAGCATCGAAGAAAATGTACATAGAATTAGGCAGGTTGTTCCAAAAGACTGCGAAATCAGTGTTCAAATTGACAAAGATACCGCATGGGAAATGTTGCGTGATCTTAACATGACAAAAGTTTGTGCCAAAATGTTCCAAAGGCTTCTCCCACCAAAGCTAGGAATGTTGACATTCTTCACCAAATTGACACAGATCCGAATTTGTTGCAAAAAATAATCACTTGATCTTCTAGTACGACCTTGAGACTGGAAAACACCATCTTAGCCAAGAATAAAAAAAGTTCGTCAAAGCAAGTCAAAATTCAAAGATATGCTGATCGTATTTTTCGACATCGAGAATGTAATTATGGAAGAATGAGGCAATGCGCCTGCTCACACAGCACTTTATATGAAGCAGATTTTGACTTACAAAAACACAAACGTCCAACATATCCTCTCCACTTAGTACCGTGCCACTTTATATTTTCTTAAAATATGCAGTACTTAAAGGGGCATGTTTTTAGTCAGTTGATGCTGCAGAGAAGAAAACGGCGAATATCTTGACACAACTGATGGAAATTGATTTTCTCCACGCCTTCAACCAGTAGAAAACAAGACTGCAGCGATGTATCAGTGCAAATGGAGACGCACATTGCAATTGTAATACATATAAATAAAGATAAGTTATTTCATAGGCATACCTCGTATATACAGATCGTATCAAGTTTGCCAAAATATGAATAACCTTGAATACATCGGTTTTTACGAACGTAAAACACGATCGGCTGGGAACAAATGTTATTGGTCAAACTAATTCGTTACAAAGCATTTAACGAGAGAATGACGTCATATATAAGATGGCCGCTCTCGGCTGATATTCAACATTTTTCAATTTAATTTTGTTACAGATCCATACATGAAGGTACAAAGGAATTTGCAGCTCGTTGTCCAGAATGTGGAAAAGTGTTCAATGACAGAGGTTACCTAAGCAGTCACCTAAAAATTCATCGGGATCGAAAGGAGTATGCTTGTCCAAATTGTCCAAAAAGATTTAATCAACGAGTAGCTTACAATATGCATTTACGAATTCATACCGGTGAGTTAGATAAATTCTTATGAAAATATTTTCAACTGCCATTGACGGATACGGTTTATTTATAATTTCGCGAATTATACTAAGTATTTTGGCCACTAGATAGAGTATCGATTAATGTAAATTTCCAATAGTTTCCTATAAAAGAAGGTGACAACAGTGCAATGTTGCCATGTCTTTAACCGCAAAACAGGTAAACATGACGCTTTTAGGGGATAGGAAATTGCCGATTTCGTAACCACTTCGAGTTCAACACCAAAGTCGGCACCCGGTTTAAGGCGGACCCTGAGGTACTCATTTCGGCATAGAGATTGTCCAAAGGTCGCTTCCTCCGAAGAGTCTGGATTATAAGGGACGCTTACATCCCCTATCGGGCATCAGCGCTCTGTCATCGCCCTCTCGCAGACACCTTGTCCCCTCCACAACTCTACCTGGTTTTACAACGCGAGCGACCGGCGCTCCCGAATACCACTATAGATGCCAAGCAGAGGTCTGGTCAACGAGCTTGCCACTGTTTCTCCGTCTTCCTTACTAGTCTTCGCCAGCGTGATATGGGACATTTGTGCTTAGGCGTTGACGGGTCGACCGTGTCAGTATTCTTGACTACGTTATTTCGGGCCTTGGTGTGCTGCGGTTTCCTCTTACCGTTGGGGGATATGCTGTGGTCCAGTTCAGAGGCATGGTGACAATGGTCGATGCCAACAGAAGTACCCATTTTTATCGAGCTTGTCATTTTTTGACGGGCCTCCGGTCCTCATGATGGAATCGCATGGGTCAACGACTTGAATCGGGTACGCGGGGTCGCAACTCCTCGAAAAGCAACGCGCCAAAGCCAGTTACTTCCTCTGCTGGACGTTTTAGGGTACAGCTGGCAATATACACGCATGCGTTGAGAAGACGTCCACACTTGCATAAACTTATGCACTTATGTCATATACATCCGTCTGTACACGCCGTTCCCTTAAATATCTTATATTTAAAGTTTGGTCAGAAACAAAATTATGATCAAAAATAAATTAATGTTTGCTTTTTATTTCCAGGTGTTAAACCACACGAATGCGTAACTTGTGGAAAAACATTCTCTCGAAAAATGCTATTAAAGCAACATCAACGTGTTCACACCGGTGAAAGACCATACAATTGTCCAGAATGTGGAAAAAGCTTTGCTGACAGGTCAAATATGAGTCTACATGCCAGACTTCATACAGGTTTGTACCATTAGGTGTTATAAACGCTGGCAACAGTGCAACAGTGCATGGGATATTAAATGTTTGGAATTGTTTATAATAGTTCAGCCGAAGCACTAATGTATTTACAATACACGATTTTAAGTATGTAGAGTATTATTTATGTTAAGTTCACGTATTTGTGTTTAGACCATATAATATTGCAAGAAATTTTGCTTTTCAATACAAGATTTTAAATTAATATCGGTTAAATATATAGGCATATAAATATATATTTTACATTTTCCGTATTTTTAAAACCAGTATACCACAATTTTGCGTTTTAAATTAATTTTCGGTTAAAATTATGTATGCATAATGTAGATGTTATATTTTAAAGATTTTTGGACAAGTTTCAAATTGTGTGAATTTTATTTTAAAAATTATTAGAGATCGTTTAAGATAAATAAGTACCCACTGACATCATACCTAAGTAGTAGCATTTAGACAGCACGGGACTCACCTCCTTACGTCACGTGAAGATAAAATGACCAAAATTAGACTTTTACTCCCTATATTCCAACAATATGATCATATAGCAGTATATAAAATGTGTTATAAAATTTCAGCTTATCAACTTTAAAACACTAAAAATTGATTTTATTCTATACCTTTTATTTAACATCCAGATGTACTTTATAGGTATCACCTAAGTATTTTAGTCCTTAATACATTATAAAACTCTACCAAAGAGATGAATATTATTTTTGTTAGACAGGAAATTAATTTTAATTAATTAATGGCTTCGAAAGAACTTCATGAAAACACAACTTTTTAATCACGTTACCAAATTCTCAGTCTTATTCAATTCTTTTACTTTGTCAAATTTAAAAAACTATACGATCGATATTTCAAAAGGAATTTGTTACACAGGGTGTTCGAGATACAAGGTTATTACTTTAACAGCAGACACATCTTAATATGCGCAACAAAAAACGTTTATAAACTGTGTCGGGATTGTATAGTTTTCGAAATACTTGCAATTAAAGTTTTCAGCCCGCCCCTGCTTTTTAACTATTGTATTTAACAAGAAATGCCTGATCAGCTATACATCTTTAGCCACTGACCGAAAACGAACTTACGCATGAATAATTCTCATTATAAATACCCGATACGTTAATTACTGTTTAAAATAAAAATTTTCTCCCGTAAAATTTCTAGTGATCGGTTAATACTGCAAATTTATAATTTCTTTAAATTTAAAACAGCGTTTTTACTTAATAGATACCATTTTTAATATGTATACATTTGTGTTATAGTTTTAAACAACTTTCACTTTTACAAAACCGCTTTAACACGGCGTTAAATTGTTTTAGATAAATATCTTCATATATTAGTATTTACAATCACTTGTGTTGTGTATAATTTAAATTTTGTGAAAATAATTAAAAATCTAAATGATAAATAAATGTCATAAAATTTAACGTAATTTGTATGCAGTATAAAATATCTACTTATAAATTATTGAGAATCAAACTTAAGTAAATTTTAGATATTTATCAAATATGTTTTATAATAATTAAACCATAAATAACTAATAATTGTTCAACAATAATGATAGTAAAAGCAAATTAGAATAATTTTAAAGGTAGTAAAATATCTGGCGATCTTGACTCTAAAAATTACATTAATGATAAATGTAAACTGATACTTTGTAAACAAAAACAAAGTTCGTTTCAAAGTAAAGCACATACAGGCCTGTAACCATGACAGATTTGCACGTGAAAATTTACAAACATTTTTTTTAATTAAAAATTTTTTACGTTCACAAAAGGATACACGTGTCTTCAATAATGCTTCTTATATCTCTGGAACCTTTTTTATTTATTTTTGAACACAATAACGCGCTGTAAAATTTTTTCACCATTTCAAATACACCCTGTATATTTTAATCTGTTTTCCTGAGATACCCTGTATAAAGGCAAGACAAACTCCACTTTCTTGAGTTTACAACTATGTTCTTTAAAATGAGATTTATTATATCTACATACATTATAAACGAGACACTTTTATTGTGGCTCCTGCAAACTATACATTTGAATATTTTTATTAACTAGTAAAATATAAAAATTTTCACTATCATTACTGTAATGTTATAATTGAGTATCATAAAACAATTAGCATAATATGTTTTATTAGGCTTAAATGTTTTTTTGCCATTTTTAAAGCTGTTCGCCTTGTGCCAAATTTCTAGTTTTTAATTTTTAAATCCGTAATTTTTTTGTTTCAGGAGTAAAACCATACGCTTGCAACTTGTGCTCGAAAAGCTTTACAAAGAAACACCACCTAAAAACACACATGAATTTTCATACAGGATTGAAGCCTTATTCTTGTCAGAAATGTGGACTAGCCTTTTCTCAAAGTAGTAACATGAGGACACATTATAAAAAGTGTATCTTAAAGTTTTCTTCAGAATTAATTATTTCTAAAAGTTAATAGTTTATAAAAACAGAAATAGGGACAGTTTAGGATCATATATTTGCGTTTTAATGGGATGCGGTTGTAGTTTTATGACGTTTTTAAACAATGTATTGCTAAACCGCATGCTGTTAAAACGCAATGTATGGTTCCAGACTCAATGGCACCATTTCTATTTAAATGTTACTAAATTCTCATAAAACAGTTTTAGTTTAACAATCGATATTCTAGTAGAACTTTGATTGAAATGTGCGGTATTGTAATTTACGTCCAACGGATCGAATACTGTTTTCAAGGGGTGGCCGGCTTTTGACATCGAATGCGAAAGCGTCGACTGTTACTATTTCTCGTATTTTTTAAAGCAACTATTGTAAATAGCATTAGGACCATGCATTCTCTTTGGTTTATAACTAACTTGCAGAAATGCATTCAGTTTGATGTATTTTCAAAACTTAAATTAATGCCGCTGGTTAATAACAGCTGATCACTGTAATGACGACAAATAGACACTGCTCATTTCAATCTGTCAGAATTTAAATAGAAATTATGCAATCAACTCTAAATAAATGTTATAAGTAACTGTGATATAGTTTAATTTATTTGTATATGTATTTTTGATTATATTTTTATAATAAAGTGTTTGAGTTGTACTAATTTCTTATTCTATTATGTCTATCAACGAATAAATAATACTAAGAAAGCGCCCTTAGCTATCAAACATACAGTGCGCGCGTGTCCAGCTTAGAAATACTACTTGTGGTAGACGCCATCTTTGTCAGTACGCAATTAAAATATCAAATCGTTGAAATGTTTGTTAATTGTGTTTAATTTCGAACAGAAATCATGGTTGGATGTGCAGCTTACGGTTGCACTAATAGAAGTGCTAAAATTTGACAGGATTATCGTTTCACGGGTATGTTTTTATATTGGTGATAGTTAAGTTGCCAAATAATATCGTTAATGTTTGCTTATATTTGATAATTAACAGCGTTTTGAATTTATTTACTTAATGCCTATATATAATAACGTATATTGCTGCAGATTCCATTCAATTGATTATATTTAAAATAAGAACTATTTAAAGTCAAAATTTTCTTACCGCATAATGTTTGTTTATGTGCTCATAGGCGCGCATACTTTAATTTGACACGATTTGTTATTCATTTTGAGTACACACGCCAAAATGGAATAGTAAACTTAAATTTGAAATTTTTAATACATGCGCCCAACGTGGTAACGCCGCCATCATAATCGGTCATGTTTAAAGAGTTTCCTTACTATTCTTTATTCATTGATATCCATAATGCCATATTTTTCTTGGATCTGTTACTGCGCTCGTTCATCAGGCCGAATAATCGCGGTAGCGCTTTCCCTCTGTTGAACGCATTACTTCTTAATTATTTTAGGTAATATTTTTAATCTTCACGTTTGCGATTAATATCAATTATTATATACCGTTTGGAAAGCGGCGAGCTATGCGTAGGGAAATCTATAAGAACTAATAAGACGGAATAATTAATTGCGTTTATGGAAACAAAGCAGACATATGTGGAATACTTACTTATCTGACTATATAAGGAATATGACTCCACTCTCAGTTCTTATCAAGCACATAGCATATAATGGTCTCAGGTTACATTATCTTGCAGTGTTTAATTCTACATAGCATTTATTTGAGTAAGATGGATTATTATGCGGTAAAACAAAAAATACAAATAATTAAATTGCATTATAGTGAAATTTTGCGAGATTTTATTAAATAAATATAACGAAAACCTCAATATTGTATTTACAGACGAGTCCTTTTGTTTACACGGACATATTTATTAACTCGGCTGTAATTAATTTATATAAATAGTTTTAAATTGTAATAAATAAACAAGATCAAGACACAAACGCCAGACCTAAAACTATCCAGTAACTGCCGACGTTAAAAGTTAAAATCACTTAATAATTATTATTATTAGTACAGTGAATCAGCAATGTATTGATTTCTATGTGTAGATCATTTCTTCCATACTGTATATATTCTATAACATCACTTGCGTTTGAATTGAAATGGAAACTTTTGGAATGTAAAATAACCAGTATAGCAAATAACCCCAATGAAGTCTTACTTAAATGCTCGCTGATTGGTTAATTTGAAACTCCCACAATCCAATAAAAATTTTATTTATAGAATTATATTGTATGACACTGTTAAAAGTAAACCTTTAACACTTGTATCATAAATAAGTATTAAAATAATATGTAGATATTATAAACCTATCAATATTCTTTAACATTACGCATTTCACAAAGGTTGAAACAATCATTGTCCCAAAAAATTCAAAGCAACAACTTTGGATTCGTTGACTTTCATTTTATATCAATTGAAAGTATCTACTGTTAACTGATATGTAAACTTTTTAACCACAAGAACAATTTACAAAATAATGTTTAAATACAAAGATGAAAAGCTTATATACTCGCACTTACTAAAAAAAATCTGATGTAAGACAACACACGACCTTCTCTTATGCACATAGATATGCAAATAGTGTCCACATATAATTAAATTATTAAAAATTATTAAAAAGTAAAATCGCACTTCCGGTCATTAGATTTTAACTAAATTCTTGACGTTTCATTTAAAGAAGACAAAAAACCTAAATATAAAATTTGACAAAAATCGTTAGAACCGATTTCAAGAAAATCTTGAAAAACCAAAAAATAACAAAAGTAAAGTGGCACTTCCGGTTATTGGATTCGAATAAAATTGTTACAGTCGCGTGCGAGAATGGATACAAACTTAAATATAAAATTTTGTTTATCTACGATTTTTCGTTTTCGAGATATCCTGTTCATACACAGACACACATACACACACACACACACACACACACACACACACACACACACACACACACACAC
>JAHWXV010328196.1:0-11499 GCA_024586415.1 Phrixothrix hirtus
ATATATATATATATATATATATATATATATATATATATATATATATACATGGAAAACATAAAACCTACTAATCTGTTATTTGTTTAAGGTATTTGCACAAAATGTGCTCCACAATGTTACCAATTGAATTGGAAGCAGCTTGTATTTTTGCTTTGGCGATCAAGTGCATCTGTTCAATTGCAGTTTAACAATGAATTCAAAATTCGTAATTTTTTTAATACTATCACACTTCCCCAAAGTTAGCTGCTTCTTATGGGTGCGATATTCTCTAAAATTGAATTGGAAGTTCGCCACTGAAATCGTGTAAAAGATCCATGAAAAACTAATTTTTAGAGGCCCTATGTAACAATGGCAGAAGTGCTAGTTTATTTCTGTAGATGGGATTACCATAAACGAGATGGCGGTCTAAATTAAATTATGTTACGACTTAGACAGTCGTACGCATTATTTCATACCTGACTATATTTTTTGGCTGAGGGCCATTTCACTTTATTATGTCACGTTTTATTTATCATTTATTATTTATGACGTTTTACAATTTATTTACTTCGTACGTACATAACAGTTTGACGCCTAGGAAAGGATATTCTATGGGCAAGTCGGGAACGTTGGGGACGACAGAATTACCTGCAGGGAATTTGGGCGTTGACCATTTTGCGATCGTGTTTCTGTTCTCTGTGTTTCTAATAATTTATTTGAAACAAGAATGAGGAAGAATTAGTGGTCTTTAGTCTAAGCCTAAATTTAGTTAAAGTGACATGAATCGATTTATCAAGAAATCGATATTTTTGTTTTCTTAATGCAACTAGAAGTTCGAAAAGATATTTGTTCATTCAAGTTATATTAGTCTTTTTAATTAGGTTAATTTTTTCTTTTCAGTAAGGGTTTCTTTGTTTCCGTTATCAACTGTAGAACTATATTTTTTGAAGACGTTTAAACTTTAAATAAAAAAAGCAACAATGAGGAATATGGTTGAGTGGACTTTTGCTAGATGGAATCATAAGAACTTAAGACCCAATTTTCCATTAAATTTTAATCCTCAACCATCCCAGAGAAGCTCGAGCAATCTTCGGAGTATTTAAGTATATCCTTTAATTTACCTGTTTGGAATCTGGATTAAATTTTTCGCTAATCTACTTCCTAATAATAAAGCTTCACAT
Organism: Phrixothrix hirtus; assembly: GCA_024586415.1. Taxonomy (NCBI): domain Eukaryota; kingdom Metazoa; phylum Arthropoda; class Insecta; order Coleoptera; family Phengodidae; genus Phrixothrix; species Phrixothrix hirtus. Next base: position 1,161 of record JAHWXV010328196.1, read on the forward strand.
TTTATTTATTTTTTGTTGTAAATTCATTTAATGTACTTTGTTCGGCAGCTGAAGCATAACTGATAGAAGTAATTTTAATTGCAATCAAACAGTGAACAAATCCCTTTTAGTTCATGTCTTTTTATGCAACATGTTCATAAGTGCAATTTTTAAATATTTCAATTTTATCTTTGAAGGCAACTTTAATCTTTTGCGTGCGAAAGATAGTCTGATCAGAAACTTTAGAATAACTTTCAACTGAATTGTTATACTCTATATTTATAGCTACAAAGGGTACTCAAAACCAACCAATCTGAATTTGCATGTTCAAATGTTTGATTTTTAAATTTATGTATAACTATTTTAAAATAACGTGTTATTTTGCAAAATTGATCATCTTGTTTAAAAGTGATCTTGTTTTGTTATAAACAATATATTACGTAACAAAAGAAGTGTAGCACCACAAACTTGATATTAAGGAGCATATTGAAATAACCTAAATACATTAACAGTTACAAAATATTGAAATTTAATAACTTACCAATTAAAGTAACTGAATTACGAGACTATCACTCACCTGAAACAAAAAAAAGATCATAAGAAAATATACAAATAGGCTTTATTTATTTGCGTATCGAAATGAGGTCATTTCAAAACCCAAAACCCAAGTTTCATAATGGCCTTCTTTTTAACACGGAATATATTATTTTAAAAGATTGGTAACATTAGTAATTAACTTTATTAAACGTCAAAATCGAATAGAAAACTGACAAAACTTACGTATTCAAATGTCAAAACGTCAATGTGACCAACTATCACTAAAATCCTTAAATCAATTATATGTCAGAAAAGTGCATTTTTCCCTAAATTTTTAGCAACTAGATAAAATAGTATAAAAAACTCGTTTCATAAGACGTTTTACCACACTCGTTCATTAGAAAACGTTCCTCTACGAGGCTCGTTTTTTGAACTTGAACGCGTGTGATAAAAACATAATAAACTGTATAATGTAAACTCTAATTTCTTTTTGTATCATTTACTACATTTTTGAAAAAAGGCAGCATACAACTAAATGGATGAAGGAACAAAACTTATCTTCAAAAACAGATACAGCTATCCTTTACAAAGGTGAAAATTTTTTTCTACAAAACTCTATATTAATGATGTTGTTAGGGAATCAAAATTTATCCAAATAGAGAGGAGTTGCAAAATATATTATGTTTAATTCTCAATATACAAAAAACAATACTTTACCCAGTAATTGCGCAATTTACGTTTATACACATTAATTATGCGTACTTATATATTTTTCACTATACGCGGGACACTAACTGTACACATTTTGGTTTAAAACAATTAACAATTTGAGCTTGTTTCTGATTAACTGTTTTACCTCATATTTTACAGTTTGTAGTTCTAAATAAACAAAAGCGATACGTAGAAAATGTTAGATATACTCTACACCCAAGCGTTTGCAGAGGATACATTTATAGATGTCACAAAATTAGTAAATTCCTAATCATTTTTCTTGGAAAAAGATTTAAGTTGTATGAATATTGTAAGTTAAGCAATCAAGAATGCTATTTTTTCAACAAGCACGTATATTTTAATTAAAAATTCAAAATTCAACAGAATATTAAATTATATGGTACAAATTTATGGCACCTACAGAACGATTACACATGTAACCCATAAGGAGAACTAACTTTTAAGCTGTGTAATTATTTTATTCCACACCCCTAAACATTTAACAATCAAGTTTTAGTCGCGCATATGCTTGTAGTTATAAGGAAATATAATTATTTTTAATCAACAAATGAACGTTTAATACAATATTAAAACACTGTTCGAAAACTTTTAAAAGACTTTTGTTACTTTTTATTTAAAAACATATTCGTAAATTTTTCCACATTTATAATGTTTGCTTTAAATTTTAATCTCTTGGTGTATATAATTGTAAATAATAAGATGTTTCGCGATCAGTTGGGATATAATGCTATACGTATACTTACTGAAAAATAACGGGGCACTACTTGAGTTTTAAATTACCTAATATAAATCTGGCTTTTTGTTTAAAATAGGTGCTCTATCGCATCTTGTGATACTACATTCCAGGTACCTAGATTTGAAGACCTAAAATGATTAATAACCCTCATAAAGAAGACTGTATGAATTGATAAATATTAGCTGTAATTTTTAAAACTAATATAAACATTGAATTGCTTCGATTTAATTAATTATATAAAAATAAATAACATTTTTGTAATCCTTAAGGTGTTCTTATTCCAGTGGTACAGAAGCAGTATATAAATCTTTATGTATATATTATGCTACTATCCATTTGTCTGTTATCAATTAAATTTATGAAACGTTATATGCATAGGTATTTACAATATAGTTGCTATATTTATTTATCTACTTTTTTCATTATACCTATATCTATAATTGTATTATTTTTGTACAAAACCACTAAAGCCCTACTTTATCTAGGTTACTGCTTTTCAGGAAAATAAGTGAGTAATATAATTCATGTAAGTTGTGCTTCTTATACAGAATGCTTAGTAACTATACCAGGGTTTTTATTAGATCGGGATGCTGTTCCGCAATCAAAACCACGTAAACTGGAAGAAGGAATTTAGTTAACCGAAAATACTGATTTAAATTTAAATGATATATCCCATTAATAAATTTAATATTGTTTAATAGTGTTCAAATTTTTAGACTAACTAATGTTTGTTATTGGAATCAGAAAATTTTACAGACTTAAAAATTGTTATTCATTTTTATATAATTAAACCAAAGCAATTCAATGTTTATATTAGTTTTAAAAATAACAAAGAAATTCTATTTCAGGGTTAATTGATTTTTATGTAAATTCAATTAAACATTATCGAATTTATTGTTCTAAAAAAGGAGTCTGATGCCTATTGTTAGGATATTAATATTAGTTTTGTTTATAAAAACGGGTTCATTTTAAAAAGGCCAAAAAACTATTACAGTCAGAATTTACATTTATTTTAATCCAATATTTCGAATATGATTATATTTTTCATCAGAGAGAACAATGTGTAAAAACTTCGTTGATTTTTTAAAATAATTATAGAAATATAATTATCACAGTACAGTAATAATTATAATGAGTCTGTATATTAAAATATTTCCCTATTTATTTCCCTATTAAACACAGAATGGCAATTAAAATAACAAAACTAATTCATTAGCAATTATAAAACTTCTAGAACATGAACATGTGCCATATTTCCATACCTCTAAGGAAAGATTTATCTAATTGTTAATTAAGCTATACGTGAAGCTTTTCTTTTCTTTCTACAATAGAACTCTAATAATAACTAAAACACTTCATTACTAATTCCTTTAAATCTGAATCTAGTTTAGCGAATACCACGCAACTGTATCGATACCTAGGATCAATATCGTACTATTAAAATTGAATACTATATAACTAGCAAAAACAAGTGGCGAAATGAAAACTGTGGAAACTTCATGATATTTAGAACAAAATTTTCTTATGAAAAAAGTATAACGTTCAAAATATTATCAATTAAACTGTAAATTTAGGATGACAATTACTAGCGCATACTGTGCTGAATAAGCAGAATATATCTTTATGCCACCGACATTTTGGGTATTGCCTTGCAACCTATATGTTGACCAAAATATTTATTCCAAAAGATATGACATATTTTAGAATATCCCCGTTGCATGCGTTACACTGTTCATAGATATAACAACTGGTACAAGTAGTTGCATCTATTACCTACGTGTAACTGATAACAATTAAATTATGAAGTACGCCAGTTTCGATAACAGCATTATCGTTTAGATTTTTACAAGATAACTTTCTGCGGGCGATTAATCCGGGCAGAATTTTAAATATCTAACCTATGAGCTTTGTTAATAAAATAATTTTATTTTATTTCATGAATAAATAGAGTAATAACAAATATTCTCATAATTAAAAAATTAAAGGGTACCGCTCGATTTAAAATTATTCGTTAGTGTTTTTAAGCAACAATATTACCAGAACCATGTATTTAAATAAAATACGTGTTACTATTATAGTAGTTATTAAATTAAAATAGTAGTTTTGGCTATTGCTCGATTGTAGTTAGGTCTGACTATGTCATTTAAATTTTCAAAATGGGTTTGTTCTAGAGATCATATAGTACCAACAGTTTTTGTCATTTTTTCAATTATTGGTAAGGTATTATGTATAACAAGGAATTCTTTTCCAAGATGCTTGTTTAAAAGTTTTTAATGATAAGATAAATCTTAATCAAAGTCGGAACTGAAAGACGTACATGAGTTCAGTTCCTAATGTCCTAAAAATGTATAACATGTAATAACTACAAATAGCAATTTCGATGTTACCGATGCTATACAAGTTATACACTACAGCTTCCTAAAAATAAAAAGAATCTCGTAATTTTTGTACAATTGTAATCATTTTTTACAATGACCTGTACTATCGTTTCCCAAAATATTCCTCTCGCCACGTGGTTCACGTTGGATTTTAAAAAATTTAGTAAAATGTACAGCCATTCAAAAAATATTTCTAAAACATTAAAGATGTTTAACAGACTCGTTATTTAAATAAACAAATTGACATAACAGGATCGGCTTAAAGCAATACTTTTCTAAGATAAAAAAATCTTCGTTCAATCCTGCGATCTATAAAGTTTTGCTCAAAAAGTTGCGTACTAAACTAGTATAGCGGGATAGTGCTCCATCGTGCTGATACCATTGGTTTGTATATATTCGGGTCAATTCAGGAACTAATTTGTCTTTCAAAATATTTAATTATTTTCTATCAAAAAACATTTACTCAAAATTATTAACATAGATGTATGGAATTATATTTATTAGTTCACATTCGCACTGTATGTAAAGTTGAGATATTCTGACACCCGCTTATTCCCTACATAATTCACTTCGTATTTTTAACTTAGACAATATTTCCAAACTATTCAAGGCTAATATTAATTTATATTTCAGTTTTTGGTTGTTTACGCTACAAGATAAAATTTTGTATGTTACAAAGATCGCAATTAATCATTATAGCACTTGTCGTGTTTCCGGACGCATACCATAATGATTATCATTACGATACTTGTAACATAGATATCTTTTATTAGATTATTTAAAACGCGTGAAAGTTATTATAATCGCATCTAAAATATGCAGAGAAAAATTGCAATGTGAAGTATAGCTATTTTCATAAACTATTTGCTGACAATTTTAATCTAGGTTTTGGTGCACTAGCTACCGACGTTTACAGCTATTGTTAACGATTAAAGAATAAACTAAAGCAAACAAAGGATGCAGATGCGGAATGTGCAATATATTGTGAATAAAATGTTCATCGAATTAGATCTAAGCAATTTAACTTGATAATGAAAAAAGAAGATGCGATACTACTGGCTTTTGTCTTGAATTGCAACAGGTTCAGAATTTTCCTAAGATCGCGATACAACAAGCATAACATTCGTTGCAGATTACATTCTACTCGTTTTGTATTGTGAATGTAAACTCTAAAGAGCCTGTTTTCTATGCATGGAACGAAGTACAATATGGAAGAGGATCTATTGAAATTGGTTCGCAGTTTTTCATTTTCTACAAAATCACAGATCTGTGGATAATATCAGAAAAATTGATTTATTTTCAGACCGATGTGGCGGGCAAAACAAAAACTCCCAATGATTCATATGCTAATGTGGTAGCTATTAAATGAATCTCCTGATAGCATCAATGAAATTGAATTTATTTTTCCCGTGCGAGGGCAGTCCTACTTTCCTGCAGATCGAGGTTTTGGAAGGGTGAAAAAAGAACTTCGTGGTCATGACACAATTATACCTTTCGAGGTATCTATAAGCAATTTGTTGAGATGCGGCGGTTAAGTACAAATTGGTAGGTATATGATTTTAAAGACAATAAGTAATTAAAAACGAGTTTACTTTAAAAAGGAGTTTATAAAGTATAATAAGTTAGTTGGAAAATGCTAATTTGAAAAAAGTTACAGAGCATTGAATAAAGGAAAAGCAGTTAATAACATTCTAAAGAAGAGTTTTGGGGAGGAATGGTATCATAAAGATCACTTAAGGTGGTATTTTAAAGTACTGAGAGATTTCATTACAGAAACTGTGAATCCTGAGAAAATAATGTGAGTGTATGGAAACTGACACTGAATTAAAACTTTAATGTTCCTTTGAAACCTATTGTGAATACTACTGGTTTTCCTACATATAATTCAGCTAAATATTTAACTGGTTTATTAAAACCATTAGTTGGTAAAACTGAACATAATATTATTAATTCTAAGCGTTTTGTTGAATCGATGGATAGCTTTGAACTTGAAGCAAATGGAATTAGTCAGCGTGGTTATTTCTATTTTTACTAAAGCCTCGTTAAATGATACTTGAATATATTAACAATATTTTTCCGAAGGATATAACTAACTTATTCAATCATTGACTAAGAAACTCATATTTCCAAGGGAATTATGAATTTTATGAGCTTGACGGTGTTGCTATGAGTACAATGTACAATGATCGCCAATTTTTATATGGAAAAATTTGCAACTATGGTACTTGAAAAAGCTATTTTGAAGCCTAAAAAGTGATTCCATAATGTGAATTATTATTTGGACCCATGGAAAGGACTCTCTATTGAGTTTTTAGAGATGTGAAATAGTATCCATCCAAATATTCAGTTTACTCTGTAGAGTTGGAGACTAATGCAAGTTTACCAATATTCAGTTTATTCTGTAGAGTTGGAAACTAATGCAAGTTTACCTTTCTTAGATGTTTTAGTGTCTAAAAATCCTAATCTTAGTTTATGTTTTAGTACTTACCGAAAACCATCTCATACCAGCAGATATTTGAATAAGCTATCTAATCATCATCCAAATCAAAATTTTGGTATTATTAAAACTTCGGTTGATAGAGCTCGAAGCATTTGTGACCTTTCTGTTTTGAATATTAAATTGGATACCTCAAGAAATCGTTTACAAGGAAATGTTTATTCACTAAATAAAATTAATACTAGTATTTCCCAAAGAGAAGTTTTAATAATAATGATATTTTAACTGCAAGTACTCTTATGTGCCTTATATAAAATCGGTTACTGATAGAATCGGTAAAATCTTGAAACTATATGGCATTAGAACTATATTTAAATCTACCAAGTAGTTTAATCCATTTTTAATATCAGCTAAAGGTTCTATTAATTCTTTATTATCTCCCGGCGTTTATAAATTGTACTGCTCTTGCGGTAAAGTGTATATGGTCCAGACAAAACGCAGCTTTATTACTACAAAAAGGAGTACCAACGGTTTTTCTGACTTAATCAACCATTAAAATCTACTGCAGCAGAACAAGCTTTGGAAAATTTACAATGTGATATTGATTTTAATAATATGAAAATATTAACAAGAACTTCTAATTATTATCCTCGACTTCAACGTGAGGCAATAGAAATATATAAAAATCCCAATAATTTCAACAGGAACAACAATGCTATTGAACTCAACAAATCATGGCTACTTGTTTCAGAATACTTTTAGTTAGTTGTTTTTGTTTTATTTAATTGTCAATTTTATTGAAAAAGAAAACACGAAGCTTCGAAACGTATAAAGTTAATTTAAAAATATTACACAGTTTATCAAAAAATTTCTATCTGAATGTCTTTCATCGTTGATTTTGAAAATGTGTTAAAATAATTTAAAAAACTAATAAGCAATGAGATTTATTTATTTGTCTACATACATACATAAGCACACTCATAGAAAATAAAAATATATAAGATGAAGAGATAAGAATTAAGAAACAACATATTATATTAATTTTTTGTTAAAAATAAAAATTTACGGTAAGAGGAAAGCTACTGCAAATAACATTTACTAAACTTCATGGACAGGAATACACAAAGCAACACGATGCTTCCTTTTTTGGAACAATTAGATAACGTCACACTAAATGACAGTCCAATCTTATCTTGTTATAGCTCCCATTTTAAAACAAACACGATTAAAAATAAAAGAAAAATTTATATGATCTTAAAAGTTATATATGTATTTTTAAATCATTATTCTACAAAACGATAAACTAAAAAGTATAATAAAAGTTACTATTTTTACCTGAGTGTTAGTTATATACTTTACATATATACATAGATACATATCATTTGAACATAATTTTTATACAACATTGTAGAGCTTATAAATGTAATATAATATTCATATAGTTGTGATAACGTTTTAAGAAAAATTGTTTGCTAAATGCATGCCTATATTTTATATAGATTAGAAAATGGGGTCATGATAAAATAAGCAATTCACAAAATTTTAATGTCGAAGAGTGTAGCAAATCACAAGTAGACTTCCAACTTTAGACTTAAAGATTTTTTAATGGTATATTGTGTTGTAATTGTTTGATTTCAGCTTTAATAACAATTCAGTGTCAAATTCAATTTCTAAATATATCTTTTCGTTCTTAACAATTACAAGAAAGTAATCTGCACTGTAAAGTTTGTAATAAATCACAGTGGTTTGAATAAATTATGTAATCCAAAAAGCATAATAAACCTTGCGCATATTTAATAAGAGTGTCCCAAAATGTAACTTAAAGCAAGCGAATAAAAATGCCAGAATATAAAACCAATATTGTTAAAACTCTGAAAAATATTGATTTCTGTTGATTCTGTATGCATTCAACTGCCAGTCGTATCTGGGTTTATTCATGGACTCAAAGGTCTTTGTTATGCAGAACATGAGTGACATGGGCAGCGGGATATCCGGTTAAATATTTTTGTCACATATTGTCGTATATCATTATACGTTCAATTAAATGTTGCAGAACTACTCCAGCAATCAGAAATTGCAACTAGAAATATGGATCTCATAATTTGTTTGAGTAACACGGGGAAAAGAAAGGAACAAATATTCAAACATGAGATCTCGATCGACATGTAAATGTGTCTCAAAAGGAAACATAGCATATCGTTCCACTAGAGCGATTCAACGTATAAATATTCGATGTAAATGCGTCAACCACTTCATAAAAAATAATTGAAAGTTCATAACGTAAACGTGCTTCAAATAACATTCATTACGTAAATTATTGAAAGTTCATTTATCATCCACTTTCAATGCAACTGAAAAGCTGCCATTCAGAATCTTAAAAATCAAATTTACATAGATACCGTAAACCCCATTATACCTAATACTTTTCAGGGATATAACCTCAGAGATCTTATAATCTGAAGACATTATAATCGGGAGTGTTTTAAATAAGTACTTTTGACAACTTGTCACATTTACGAACGATTTTTAATTTTTCATCTATACACGTTTTTTATTTTTAGATATAAGTTTAATACAAAAATGAGGAAATTAAAGAATTATCTATCTAAAGTTAAAGTAAAATTATGCTTAGTTCTATTTTAGCACTCTCATAGTACGCATGAATCAATATTAAAAACATCGTTACACAGGATTTTTAGTAGGCACTTGTAGTTTTAAAAATTAATTGATTTCCTAAAAAAATGAAATAAATGTATTTAAGTACAGAGATGTCAGAGGAAGAAAATGTTTTTACACGCCGTTTTCTCCTGTATTCCCAACTCGCAAGATTTCGGTGTCTTCAATGCGAGAAGCATTTACGGGGAGGAACAGGTTTATGTATTCAAACAGAACTGTAAGATGTAATTCGTAGGTACCAATTCAAACGACAAGAGTGAAGTGGGTAAGATGACAGGATACTGATTCTATGTACAAGAAAAACCATACAAATACCGGAAAATGTACACACGAAAACATTGGTTAAATATATCGACAGCTAGCCGTTGGCTGATTATGTTTTACAATTTCACCCGTAAAGCTCTATGCATAAAACAGGACAAAGAAAACTTGCTGCAATTCTGTAATAAACTTTTAGGAATAACGGAACAAAACGTTTCGCTTTTAAATAATCCTTTAATTTCGGATAAAACAAACCTTCACATGAACAGATTTGTTAACTTACACTATTGGTCAGATGCTAATCCAAAAATGTTGCATGAACGGTATAGTCCTTAAAGTGCTTATTTGGTGCGCCTATAGGGCGTGCCCAATCAACCCCCAACGGTGAATTAAGGAAAATATATATTCCTTCATTTCTTACTAGTGGCTTACATAAAAGACAACTCGAAGGAATACGGTTTCAACAAGATGGTACTACGGTACTATATACTATGCTTTCAGGATACATGGGTCAATCCATGTCAAATCATCCATGGCATGCAACCCACGTTCTCAGAATGTCATGAAATTTTTTATATGTGTTCTACTTGCCATTCTTATTAT
>JAHWXV010328354.1:0-12890 GCA_024586415.1 Phrixothrix hirtus
GTTCTCAATTTTAGAAAATTTTGTAAATAAGAATAATTATACTGTATTCACCATGTATGTATGTAAAATAATAAATAATAAATAATAAATAAATAATAATAACTATAATCTACATCCAAGAAATTCTTTTAATCAAACGGTGTTATCAGGTTCAAGGTTTGTACTTGACCCATTCGATTTGTTTACAAAACTAATCGTCACTTAATCAGCTGTTTATTTTGTCAATTTAAGAAATAAGTTAATTTCCCATAATTATAAATGTATGCAGGAAGTGAAAGACAAAAATTTAATAGAGGATGTTTTGTCATTAACTATTATATTAAATTTTAAATAAACATACAGGTTGCTAACAAGAAATGTGAAATTCAATAATTAGCGAAAACAAATCATTGATGTGGAGTTGAATATCTTGATGCAAAATAACTTTTTGATGTAAAACAAATAATTAATACTAACAGTGAAGTACTTTGTACTCAGATTCAGGTACACTGCCACGTCAAATATTGATCATCAAGCACGTAAAGCCTTCACTAGAAGGATCACGCTTCTCAGAAAACCAAAAGAAAAATGTTCGGCCGCCCTAGTGCCGCGGAGGCTAGGGAGTGGGGTGTAGTTATCTAAAAAAAGGAAGATGGTCGATGTAACCATTGACGAAATCATCGAGGTTGGCGTGCACAAGCTTCGCTTCCCGTACCGATGGAAGAAATCGCGGAATCGGTACTGACAAGCGTCGGCGGTCCCGAAGCTGGTACGAGCTCTTGTAGGAAGCATCCTGAAATGCCTAAAGAAAGAAAGCAAGATGAGCGCTACACTTTTGTATTTGGAAACACTGGTGTAAATTTGGACGTACAAGAGTGAAAACGTCGTAGATTATTTCGGCGACAAATTCCTGACTTAAAACTACTCGTAAATATTCCGCTTCGCACATCTGGGGCAATGCAGAAAGTATTTGTAAGAAGATTCATAAATAACCTGTAAGAAAAATCAATTAAGACACAACAGTACATCAATGAAAAGAAAGATCAAAATAAGGATATAATCATTTTAATCCGTTTCAGAGAACGGCAAATAGTAAATGGTAACGTACAATTCATAAAAGTCTTCTAATAAAATATGAAAATATGAATTCAGTGAACTGTTGAGAACTACAATTAACAGAATATGTTGAGAACCTCAGGTTGAAGATAATACGTGTGCGCTATAAAGTTATAATATCAAATGGTGTTATCGCACATATGTTTCGACAGCACGAAAAAAGACTTAAAATGTAGAATTGAAGTAACATAGGATTTGCAAAAAGATAAATTTAAGGTGTCCGTGAACTTGATTACCCTAATTTTAATTAGATATGCAGCATCTAATAAGATCAAATATTCTAGCAAAGGGAACTGATAATTAAATTAATTAAAACGATAGTTGTACGTCACTGTAGTGATGAGCGGCTTTACTTTTAATTAAAACAGAAGTAATTGTTTAAATTCGTACGTATTTATGTAAATTTAGTTCGTCCAAGAACGCTCTTACATAAATTATTGCATTTAAAAATATATCAGAGTAACAAGTTAAGGTACTGAAGCGAACTAATATTAAAGGGGCTGTGAACGTATTCACACGGTCATAGCGACCACCAGGGGGATTTAAGCCGCGCTCGAACAAAGATTCAAGCGTCGTTTACAAGTAACTAATTATTGCATTTAGGGACGAACTTCCTAGTACAAAACGATTAATTTCTATTTCAAAATTACTAGCAAGATATATATAGGCAAAATCAAACAACTATAATGAATAATTATAACTAATATTACTGTAGTATAAAATAAAATGTAGAACATCAATATCAGAACGCAAAGCAACAATTTGCGGGTCCCAAAACGTAATGGACTTTTGCCATCTTCGGCGGATGCCGCTGAGAAAGATAAGATAGACTGACCTGGATGTAAAAGTTTTCGGAGGAAACGGATTCTAGCCTTAACAAACCAAATTCATCGCCACGAGGCTGCGGAACGGGCATTCCTTTGCAAAACTGCTGGTCGCCGCGCTATGGCCATAGAAAGGTAAAACAAAAGGCGGCTCTGGTGTGGAGAAGCAGTAGGAAGACCAAGGCGAAAGGAACCCTTCAAAGCGTAATCTCGAGCTCATTCAGAAGTAGTTGGCGGCTTTATAACCATGCCGTCGATTTCACAAAAGTAACGGGCATTTAAAATTCCGTACTTAAAACACTGTAAATAGACGAAATGAAACCGATCAACCAATCTTACACACAATTAAGGGATGCCTACTCACTCTAATAATATAGGTGTTTTATCCAAAAAAGAAAATAAATCAAAAGGTCATCGAAACCAGACAGAGCAAAACAATAGCGTGCGTCTTTCACAACGAACCAATACAGACAACATTGATGGCACGCGATGGGAGCAGATAGCAACGTTTGCGAATAAAATTCACAAAAGACGGAGTTATGTAACCCAAAACGCATAGAAAAATCAGAAACACGAGATTTACAAAAATTAGTCGATCTCAAATTAAATCAAAGGTACTCAAATACTCAAAAATGTCGACTAACAAAAAGAGACGGTTACAACACGTTACACTATAAATTTGCAAAATGTTAAAAATGTTAACGAAATGGCTAGAAAATAGTACAAAAATAGTTTCCACATCTTCGTTATCAACAAAATGACATTAACATTGAAGAAAATTTCATTCCTTGACCGTAATATGCACTCAAACATGCGCTAACTTGACTTACTCGAAAGACCCTTTTTATGCACCATTATATCTTTGTTTTTATAGTATTCATTATTTACATTTATGATATATATGTTTTGGCATATGCATAAATTAATTTAACATACCTGTTTTATAATAATTTGGCATACAACCACAAATATTTATTTTATTTAATTTTCATTATTAATTAGTGCAAATATCTAGATTTATTATATGCATGTGTTTACTAATTTATCATTCCAAGTATCGCTTATATTGACATTAACAGTGAGCGCTAATTAATTAATGGCTTTGAAAAACAAGTACAATGAATTATCGGTTTATCTAAAACTAAAACATGGATTAATTTTGATGCAGGGATAGACAGATAGACAACGGATTGGATTATGTTCTTAAAATCATGATTCTAATGAACGTTAACGGGAAATATGATAATTAAAGCTACAAAGTTTCCTTTTAGAAGGTAGAACACGCGTGTTAAAATTGTTAACGGTAACCTACATCTGGGCGATTCTTTTAACCAAACGAAGTTAGCAGGTTCAATGTTTGTACTTGACCCATTCGACTTGTTTACAAAACTAATCGTCACTTAATCAGCTATTTATTTTGTCAATTTAGGAAATAAGTTAATTTCTCTTAATTATAAATGTATGCAGGAAGTGAATGACAAAAATTTAATATAGGGTGTTTTATTTCATTAACTGTTATATTAAATTTTAAATAAGCATGACAAAATGACATTAACATTGAAGGCAACTTGAGTTCTTGACCGTAATACGCACTCAAAGATGCACTAACTTCACTTGATCAAAAGAGCCTTTTTATGCACCATTATATCTTTGTTTTTATAGTATTAATTATTTACGTTTATGATATATATGTTGACATATGCATAAATTAGTTAAACATACTCATTGTATAATAATTTGACATATAACTACAAATATTTATTTTATCAAATTTTCATTGCCAGTTAATGCAGATACCTAGATTTATTAGATGCATGTGTTTACCAATTTATCATTCTAAATATTGCTTATATTAACATTAACAATGACCGCTAATTAATTAATTGCTTCGCAAAAAAAGAATAATCAATTACCGGTTTATCTAAATTTAACATTAATTTAGATGCAGAGATAGACAAATGGACAGCGGATTGGATTATGTTGTTATAATTATGATTTTAATGAAGGTAAACGGGAAATATAATAGTTAAGGCTTCAAAGTTTCCCTTTATAAGTAGAACACGCGTGTTAAAATTATTAACGATAACCTACATCTGGGCGATTCTTTTAACCAAACGAAGTTAGCAGATTCAATGTTTGTACTTGATCCACTCGACTTGTTTACAAAACTAATCGTCAGTTAATCAGCTGTTTATTTTGTCAATTTAAGAAATAAGTTAATTTCTCTGAATTAAATAATTAGCGAAAACAAATCATTAACGTGTAGCTGAATTTCATGATGCAAAATAACTTCTTAATATTAATCAATTAATTAATACTAACAGTAATGTATTTTGTACTCAATTTCAGGTACACGTTACACTAGAAATTTACAAAATGTTTAAAATTCTATCTAAATGTCTGTAATATAGTACCGAAATGTTCTTCACAACTTCATTATCACCAAAATTACATTAATATTAAAGGAAATTTGAGGTCTTCACCGTAATCTACACTCAAAGATGCACTAATTTCACTTGATTAAGAGAGCCCTTTTATATACTATTATAACTTTGTTTTTATAATACTAATTATTTACATTAATGACATATGTTGGTATAATGTGCATAAATTAATTTAACATTCTTATTTCGTAATAATTTGGCATATAACCTCAAATATTAGTTTTACGTAATTTCATTAAATGCAAATGCCTAGATTTATTATATGCAGACGTTTACTAATTTATCATTCTAAATATTGCTTATATTAACATTGTTATATCATTATTTATTTTAAAATTTGAATCAAGAATTTGATCGTGCTTCCGAACATTTCTTGTAAATTGCTATAATTTTGAAATTTCTTTTTTATTTCAGATTACCTGCGTCGTTTGACAATTATTATACTTGATTACCTTCATTTTCTTGAATTATTTTATATTTATGCAACTGTTTAGCATTTAAGTTCAAATTATAAGGGGACGTACCCGGTTTCAATTCTTTATTCTTATGTACGTGGCTCTATCTACTACAATATGCAGTTTGGTTCATATTCGATGGGATAAATGGACAACTTTCTTATTATTATAAATAGAGGAAAAACTAATACACAAGTCCTTCATTGCCGTAAACGGATTTGAATTATCACTTACCGTTTTGGAATAAGAGTGCAATAGTCGAAAAATGGCAATTTTGAAATTGTTAAAAATTTTGTACTAGCTATAAAAACATTAAAATTTGGCAAAAACATTCTTAAGGAACTTTTTAAAGAAGAATTCAATAATTTAAATTATATTTTCTTATAATTAAAAACAAACGAGTGACAGGGCAAGGTTGGATTTTTTTTAATACAAATCAAAGTTTGCTATGTTTTCATTAAATTGCATATTTTTTCTGCTTTTCAGAAATATCTAGTTTGTCGTACTTATTTTTAATAATAAATTTATTATGAAACTTTTTAAATTAATATGTATCTATTACTTACATTAGAATAAGAAAAATCTAGTCAAAAAATAGATCAGGACATGTACATTAGTTTTTCTCTATCTATAATAATAAGAAAGTTGTCCATTTATCCCATCGAAAATGAACCACATTGTACACCACCCCAAAAAGTAAACGTACAAAGTTTTCAATACAATTCATTATAATTATATCTATTGAACTGACAATAAGGCCATCTGTGTCTATTTGCTGAAAATCTAATACGAGTGAAAAAACATCGTAACAAAGTCCCGCCTACTAATGCAAAGGATGGGGCGAGGTTGATTAAGTCTTTGTCGATTTAGTTTTATAGGGCGGTGTACATATGTATTTGAACTACTTGACAATTATTGGAATTCCCAATAGTGATTACACGTTAAACTTGTTCGTTTAAAATTTTTAGAATATACTCTGTCACAGTTCAATTTGGACGAGGCCTGACCACGTTCTCAGCCGACGGAACCGGCATTAATAGCGAGCAGCAACTAGGCTGCGACGGTGAGCAGGGGGGTAAAACTACTTACAGAAATCGCTGTTAACAGTTCCGTCCTGGGGGACGTAAGGGGGAGAAGTGCCTTCCTACCTAAGTCACCAATCGGAAGATACACGATTCATGGGTCGGTTAGGGCGCCACTGTCGCTGCCCGCGTTGGGAGATGCCCGAGAGGCAATGACTAGGGAGACAGAACTGATTGTGCGCGTATATCTACCCGTGAAACAGTAGGTAATCCCCTTGGAAGGGTAGGGTACGCCTCACGCACTCTGCGGTGTCGCGGGTTCTAATCGCACTTAATCCCATTTCTATAGGTCGCATAGGTAAGATTCTTAAAAACTAAATCAATTCAAAATAAAACAACCAAATGCGGCGGGGGGGGGGGGCATTTAACCATATAATGAGTTCAAACCACGAATTAGGGTTACAACTAAATATCACTAATAAACTGAGTCAAAATTAACAGGCTCAAAATGTCAGACATACGGACATGTATAGTATCAGTACGACAATCCTCCGTTGATTAAATTTACTCGTGCAGGTACAGTACACAAATATCTCTTACAATGACCGGGTCGTATCAGTGAGGTTGTTAAATTAAGAAACTGTCATCGCTGACAAATACGCAATTGTTAAAACAGTAATAATAATTTTTATAGCTAAGACAACGCTTCCTTCTTTTCTTTGTAAGGAACAATTCCCTAACAAATGGGGCATATAGCACTAGTAGGGCCCGTAAATACTACAGGCTTCAACACACGCCTTTCAATATCGTAAGAGACAGTTATAAACTTTACTACACACTAAAAATACCCTGTATCACAGCGCGAGAGGGAAGTGTAGATGCTGCTAGAGAATATTCTGTACGTATCTTTAGTCCACACCAGGCAGATCCAATATCTACCTTTGAGCCTACGGAGGTATTTTTAATCCCATCAAGAGGTTATTTTCGGGCATAACACACATATTACCAAGAGAAATCTTTTCAGTCTATATACGGTCACAAAACAACATAACTTCCGCCGCGAACTCACGCCTACTTACAACATTCAGACGCGACTCGTCGAATAAAGTACCTTCATTCACTTGAAGAACCCGTGACCTTGACTGCCCTTTTATCTCGCCCTGCTTCGGCACATTACTTTTGGGTGAGTTGGGACACCGCGTACTCTATGCAAGCCGCGATCCCATCAAGAGCACCTGACGCCCGTCAAACAATGACAGTAGGCCCTCGAGAAAGCTGAATAAAAATGGGTACTTTCATGGGCACCTCTGAACGGTACGCAGTAAGCCCTATAACAGAGACGGAAACCGTGTAGACCGACGCCCGGAGGCCACCTGTAGGAACTTCGAAAAAGTCAATCCATCTATCGCCTGAGTAATGTAGTGAACAACCACGCTGGCGACGACGAGGACTGGGTAATATAGCCTAGTTGGTAATCGCAAGGATTGGCTGATCAGTGTGTACGTTAGTTGGACGGACTTCTATCTGGTGTCCATAGAGGGATTCGCTTTGCGATGTAAAGTCCGGTAGGAGCCGCGGAGGGGACTAGGTGATTGTAAGAGGGCGATGGCAAAGCGCTAATATTCTGCTCGGGCTGAATGGTTAGGTTACAAAGGTGATGCCCGATAAGGGTGTTAGGCATCTCTTCTGATCTAGAGCCTTCTTCCGACTCATGCAGGGCTATTGGGAGCCCCGGAGACCGACTATTCGGATCAGGACATCTCTTGGATACGCTATACGCCAAAATGAGTACCTTGGGGTTCGCCTCAAGCCCCTCGGCGTACTATGTGCGGCGAGTACCAACATTAGTGTTGGACTTAATGGGGCACTAGTTTCATCAATAGGTAACGAGTGCACAATGAAGTGTTCGAAGGTGGTTAAGTACGCTATATGAACGGCCAAGGCTCCACGGAGCTGAGTTGAACACTATCCACCTATTTCAAATTGACGACTTTCGCCAATTTTATATCCGCGGGTACTTTATTGAATGTAGTTTCAGAATCTTTATATCTCAAGAAAATGTTAATCAAAAATTGACCAGGCAAACGAAAATAAAAATCCGTCAAGATAAAAATTTTTTTCTTTTTATTTCCATGACAAAAGGCCACATTTTTTCCAATAAAAAAAAATCTGGCCGCGCTGATCCCAAATGAAGACTTGAATCCTGACAACTTACTGAATGTAATGATTATATAGTTAAAATAAATTCCCAATTTGTTTTTTTTAATAGGTATGTAACGCCCAAATTCCTTCTTAATTCAAATTTGTTTTATCTTGTACAGAATAATTTAAGTTGCTTAAGCCATTCTAGGGTATAGTGTGCGTGTGATTGAGATTACTTAAGTCATGTAAAAATTGAAGAGATGACACCACCAGAAAAAAATCAATATTATTTTGTTAAAATATATTCCTCGAAATGGCATTATATTATAAAGTGCAGTAGGATGGCTATCTTCAACTGCATGGCTTTAAATAGAATCGAAATTAATTACATTTAGATTAATTACAATACACAAGGAATTCACTATCCTTTATTCACAACATTTTCATTATTCAAGAAAAAAATTAGTTAAATAATAATCACATTTTTAATTAACATATATTGCTTTTTCCTTAACTTCTATCGTTTAACTAGAAGTACACCAGTTATTGGTTAATACAAAGTCAATTCATGCAATATACGAGGCTAGTTCAATAAGTCAGGTAACGAAGTAAAAGATGGCACCATCATAAAAAATCAATACTATTTTGTTAAAATAAATTCCTCCAAATAATGTCATACCAATTTTCAAGAACGTCTGTGGATTAGTTTGTGTTTGACATCCATTTAAACTAAACAACTTGTATTAGTTTAACTAGAATGGAAATCATTTTCACGTCTATAACATTATTTTCTGCATTGAAAAACAATTTAAATTATTCACAAATGGTTTAAAGTAGCGGTATAAGCGTTCACAATTCTGAGATGCCTGGCAGGCCAGAAATAATAACAAAAGTGCATGATATTGTGTTGACGGCTCATCAAATGAAGGTGCATGAAATTGGTGTAATGGTTTCAATTTTACATGATGATTTGGATATGACAAAGATTTCTGCGAAATGGATGCTGTATTTGTTAACAGTAGACAAAAACGTAGTCGTTCAAGACTTCGGAGTATTGCTTGAAAGTGTTTTAAGCATTGTTACATCAATTTATTACTATTGGTAAGACTTGAATCCACCACTCTGGAAATAAAAAATCAATCAAAACAATGGGTTAATCCTAGTTCAGGTGCAATGAAGAAGGCAAAAATGGTGCCAACTGGTAAAGTCATGCCAATTGTTTTTTGAATGCTTGCAGAATAGTTTTCAGTGACTACATTCAAAAAGGTAGAACAATATCATGAGAGTATTATTCATCATTGTTGGACCAGTTGAATGATAAAATCAAAAAATATTCGCTACATTTGGCAAAGAAAAAATATTGTTTCACCACGATAACGCAGTTATTACAACTACAAAAATACATGAATTGCATTTGGAAATGCTCCTATTTGCCCCATATTCACCTGATGTAGCTCCTTCTGTCTATTTCTTATCCCTAAACATAAAACCTATAACGGGACAAAAATGTCCTTGGGCCTTTGAATGTTGAGGAAAGTGCCGTTTTTGGTACTGAATCAGATTGTTGTTCCGGCAGCCACAGTGCAGCGTGGGAGAGTTTATAGTATTTGTTCATGAGAATTGTGCTGAAAATTCAGGACGGCTTTCAAGAGTTAAAAATTGGGCAAAAGTCGTTATTTTGGGCGCCACCTTGTCTGTTTGTCGAAACGGAAGTTTGAATTACTAGAGACTAAATGATAAGGACTTAATTCCAACCGTAAATGCGATGTTTGTATTTGGGAATGTTTACAAGATACTTGGTTTTCCGTACGCCACTGGGGAAGCCTTCCTAAAATCGTACTGTTAGACTTACAATGTGGGAGTGTTTCTTAAGTACTTAAATCTATTATTTTCCTGTAAGAAAGTTATTGTTAATCCTTATATCTAAGATTACGAAAAATTCTGAAATAATAAAAGCATCTAGTTTGGACTAAATGATTATAATAAAATAATATAACTTAGAAAGGCAATTAGATCACAAATAGCTGAACAATTATTTACTAAGCAACAAAACTAGAAAAAGAAGTAGGGATCCCCAATTTACTTATTTAAAATCTACTTAAACCATTAACAAAGTATCGACCCCTTGAATTAAAGGTAGTCCAGAATTGCAATATTTAACTATACTAACGGTTTGCCTTTACTTTAAATTTGAAAGAGTTCATATAATAAAACAACAAAATGTGTAACTGAGACTTGACGTAGTAATTTCCCCAGATAGTGGTTATTACGTTACCAAAAAAAATATTGTGGATTAAGGTCGGATCTCTCTTAGTCAACTTCTTGGTTTATCAAGTGGAAAAGGCCTTAATAACAGAAAAATGGCTACTTACTTGTGATTGCTTCTGATTCGTGACTTTGGTAGCGGGAATCAATGCCTGTCGTCGTTTCTGATTATAACGTACTTGAAGTACCTTCGAAACGTCCTATTACCCCTTTGACCAATTAGAACGAGGACTACAGAACTTGATCCAAATCTTAATTGATTCGCATGGACCGCCAATTTGCCTAATTCGCTACGATTCAGACAGTCAGTAGTTCATACGGATGGCTAGTTCGTATTGTTGAATTTGGAAACGGCAGTGCCTCACGATAACGTAACGCCTCACTAATACGTGCTTGCACTCGACAGCTCTGGTCTCAACTAACTACTTTTGTATTCCTTCACCTTGAAATCGTCGGAAAAGGGAGGGGTTTGGTGGTTACCATTTATTTATAGCAACAAACATGGTTTCATGAGAAGCTGAAGTGTGAATTGTTTTTACACTCGTGGACCAGGGGTTTTCAAAAGTTCATTATTATAAACAAAATTCGTAATAACCTGTAAAATCCTTATATATACATTTTAAAACTAAACGAATACTGATGTTATTGATTTCCTTATATACAGGGTGTTCCCAAATTTAAGATAGATGTAGAAATTTTAGACGTGCTTACAAACCTTGGCTGGTTGGAAAGAATTTCCATCCAATGAAGAAGTGATCACCGAAGTGGACACGCCTTAGACTTAGACCAATTGCTTATTTTACTGATGGCATTAAACATATTGAGTATCTTTGGAATAAGTGTATTGAGTTGAAGGGGAGCTATGTTGAAAATAAATATTTTTACATCGAAAAAACAACTGCTTGTTATATTTTTATCTGACCTACTGAACTACTCTCGTATATGAAAATTTAATTTTTTAATTTTCTGCGGCAGCAAATGATATTGTAACAATTCAGGTATGAACTATAAATCACTGAATGGTACATTGATATGGTATCTATTGTGTATGAGTCCATTTTGCAATTTTTGTTACATTTTAACAGTGAATTTTAATCCTATATTAATAAATCGTTTCTGAAGCATTTCAGAAGATGGGGAAAGATCAAATGTTTTACAGCACGAGATATGAAGGCTCATGCTGGCTTGATACTATTGCGGCAAAAAGAAGTTCAAAAGTAGGGGTTATGATATTTGCGATTTATTTGATTTGATTCCATTTATACTGTTATACTTATACTGAGTTAGGTATCTATAATATAATATGAATGCTAAAAAATTAAAACTTGTTTAGAATTATTGTCATCTTTATCTTCTGAAGACGCGGATGAAATATTAACTACGTTAGATTTCATCAAAACAATGTCTATTATCTGGTAGTGTTTGATTTAGCACCAAAGAATTGCAACACTAATCACGTGACAGTTGCTATTTTTCAAAACCAGTACGTATTAAGTGCGATTTGAGTGCATATAAATCGGAGACACTATTGGTATTTGCATTGAAGTTTTTATTACTTTTCCATTATTTGGTCCTTAATCGCAAACACATCCAATTATATTTAACCCAGTAACAGAAACTGATTTTACAACCCCTTATTTTGTTAATTTCAGAAGTATTAGATCTCTAAAAACTGTATGCTACTGGCTGCTTCTACTTTTTATACGGGGTGATTTTAGAATAGACTGACATACTTTAACATGTTATTGTGGAGACCTAACCACATGCGTTAACAACAAAATCACATAAAATAGAATACTTTTCTGGAAAAAATTGAAAATGACTTTTGAAAACTGCTGAAAAATATTTCTAGACATCAACACTTGTCACAGAAGAAATAAATAACATGTTATTTCAATATCAAATTACTGCTGCTACATTTATTTTGGGACCTACATCAATTATCAATAACCTACATTTTATTCGTTCGAGTTTTTTATTTTAATTTTTAAAATTTATAAAGAGTTGTAAATATTTCATTGCTATAACCCATTCTTTTATTATTATTAATTATTTTTGATAGTAAGCTTTGCTATTTGAACACAAAATTATTATTAAAGCATCTTGTAACTTAGTTGTACAAGTCAAATGGGAAACACTACTAGCACGTTTCAGTGGTAGCGCATCATGAAACTGATGTGCACTAAACTTGCATGTGAACAACGCTATCACGTGTCAAGTTGCATTTGCCCTGTTTAAAAGTGGGTTTAAATAGGTGCCAAATGTCTATGTTACGAACACTAAACAATTTAAAATACTTTATTGTCGTTTGCCCAACTTAAATAGTTTAAAACTATGCATTATTTCCAAGTTTCCCTTCTTGAACTGAATGTGAAAATTTTAACATGCGAATTATGACTGTAGAATTAAAAAATGTTTCTACAATGGTAAAATTTGAATGAACTCTCCACTTTCAGCTTAAATCACAGTTACGAGGGTAGCCCTTTATGTTGTTACAAATGACCTCTAGATGTCGCTAGTGTAATAAGTTATTGCCATATTCGTAAAATTTGACGTTTTGTATTGTAAAATCCGTGGCAGCTTAGAAATTGACAGAGTAGTTTGTTTACAGTGCGCGTTTAAAGAAAGTAATTTTGTGAAAAA